>JAULKM010143287.1:0-18041 GCA_032355605.1 Rubia tinctorum | reverse complement strand
TATAATTGCACTTTACCTCATTATATAGGGTTATATTTGCACTTTCGAAAACATGAAGGTTATATCTGCACTTTCGTAAATTATGTAGGGTTATATCTGCACTTTTCTCTATTATCTTCAGCCTGCTAGGGTGGATGCAGTGAGATGGTAACTATCATCATCCTGCTAATGACTACTATATGATTTCACAATGGAATGAAGGATATAGGTAAATTATGATATTCCCTCCGTCCCAAACTATATTGTCCACTTGCTTTTATGGTAAAGTTTGACCGCATATCTGAATAGATATATAAGTAACAATATTATTGTATGTGATATTGTTGAGTTCGTCATCATTTTTTTAATCTTTATCATGCGTAGTTAAACATGTTGATGGTCAAACATATTTTTTGAATAATGTAATAATAGTTATTGTGCACTTTAGACGGGGACCGAGTAACTCATTGTTAAAAGAGTCCGTCTCTTGAAAAACGGTATTTCCATAAGTCATGGAAAGACCAATGTTTAAAGTGTAAATTAGAAGAAATGAAGATAAATTTTCGGGTTGTATGAACTGGGTTATAAAATTTATAACTACTACACGTTGCATGATAAAACTTTAATATTGCAACAAAGACTTTTTACATTTTATTATTATAATTAAACTCCATCTTTCCATATGCTTATGGAAAAACCGTCTTTCCCAAGACTTTGCCTTGTTAAAATGTACTCCCTCTGTCCCACTATAAATTGCTTAATTATTTTTTGGAAGTCAAACTTTGTAAACTTTGACTGTAAATATAAATTCATCTAGATATAATAAAACTATCATGTGAGATATTGTTAGATTCATCTGAACATATATTTTCTAAATATCATTTTTTATGAGATATTAATGTAGGTAAATAGAGATATTTACGGTCAAAATGCTCATTGAAGATCGAGAAAATGTAATTAAGCAATTTTTACGGAGACGGAGGGGGTATAATTTTAAAATAATGAGATTATCGAAATGAACGACATAGAGAGAGACAATAATACGTCGAAGCCAAAGAAAACGACTTCATACGACCCGAATAAAATTCATTATTTCTTTTTTTCCCCTTCAATTGGAGAACTTAGGAACATCCGCCCGGTCCAAAGCCCAGCTTTCCGCCAGCGACATCATACACAATCTCTAACGTCTGCTGTTGTACGCTACCAAATATTCCCAGATCCGAATCATCACTATTTCCAACAATGGCCAAGCACACCTGGCTCGCACCATCTACAGCCAGAAGTGTACCTTCAACAACCAAATCAACCGTCACATTTCCGCTGAAAATGAAGCTTATTTTCGGCACCTGCACATTCGTTTGGTTGCTCAGGTCAAAGCAGGTATCCAACAGAGAAACCGGTGGTGCCGGTTTAAACTGTGCCATGCCTTTCCTGAACGCATCGCGTAACGCTGCATACGCCGAGCCGGGTAGCCGGGAAACAAAGGTTCCGGAATCAATCAGAGTTCCCGGGGACTGGAAAACCGTTGCACTGATGTTCAACAGTTTCCCTCCAACAGCTATGCCTTCTACATCGACGAAGTAAAATATGTCCGGCTGAGAGGTCGAAAACGGGGTGAACTGGACGTTTGACGGAACTGTTTCATTCCCGAACGTCAAATGCCCATTTGATCCTGAAAACGTTGGAAGACAATAGGAGAAGAATTTCCCATATTTTGAAGCAGTTTGAGAAACTATGGATAAAGAATCCCGTCCCAGTCCGATCAATCCGGCAACTTCCCCGAATGAGCCACTGCTATTTTGGCCGCACCCGAACAAAAATCCATCAAAAACATCAGTTGGCGTAAGCGTCAGTGTGTCCTGACTAAACAAACCGACTGTGAACGAACCGTCCCCGTATACTTGTCCGTAAGTGCAGGCTGAAGACGGAGACGCCGAGCAGCCTGGAGGGTTTCCGGTGGCTGAGGTTAGCCCGGAGCAGTGGGGTGAAGAGCATGAAACGTTGGAGTACGTGGTGGACTTTGCGGGATCATATACGGGACCTTTTTGCTTGAAGCAAGATCCTGGACATGGCTCGCACTGTGCCCAGGTGAGATCGCTTCCGGTGTCGAAGATCAGCGTGAAGTTGTTCGCCGGGGTTCCCAGGCCAACCGTGACAACGTAGCCACCGGCATCGAAGGATTCGCCGGTGTTCGCAGGAAGAGATGCGTCTGAGTTGAAAATCATGGTAGGGTTTTTGTGCTTAGCGTAGCGACCTTGAATTCCGCGGTTTCGAGATTTGTCTGAAGTGAGGATTTGGTCCAGGCTCGGACGATCTTCTTGATTGATCTGATTGCATGGACCATGCCTGTTAACTAGGCTCAGTGATGCAGTTCCACTGGGGTCTGAGGAACCATTTCATAAAAGTGATCAGATGCAAACTACATAAAACTTGAGAGCAAAACTAATTTAAGGTTAATTTATGTTCAGTTTAACTAAAGTGAGATTACCAGTGTTGGAGGATGGATTGCAGGCAGTTGGTGGAGTTAATGAGCTTACATGAACGGAGTGGAAGTTTCTTTGTTCAAGTGCATGTCCATTTTTAGGAACTAAACAAAACAAAATGAGGATTAGGTAATTACAGCAAATCACAGAACTGAATGAAGAGGTCCAAGTGGCCATTGATTTTGACCTCATCTTACAAATTCTCCTTATGAATCTCAATGAGTGATACTGTTAATCCATATTTATACACATTAGAGTGCAATTATAAAATTTCATCCAATATTTTGACTCCGTCAAAATTGTCAAATCCCTTAACAATGTAAGAAAACACCCCAAACCCTTGAGAGTGAAAACAAAATAATGCATCAAGTCATTTGGAACTTAGAAACACGTATATTGGAAACACAGAAGACTCTGAATGTGTACCAAAAATCATTTGGAACTTAGGGAACTTTTAGGTCAGATTGGTGACTTAAAATTATATCCTTCAATTCCAATTACTTCCTCCGTACCGGCTCAAATTGCAAAGAATATTTTTCACACTTATCAAGAAACTTATTTAATCGTTAATATGTTTAACTAGGTATAATAACGGTAAACAAAAAGTTACTTTTGAGAAACTACTTGTCATGACGAATCCAACAATATCACATATGATAATATTATTGTTTATATAAGTATTCAAATATGTGGTCAAAGTTGGACAGTGAATAATGACATAAAGTGAAGTAAGTAGTTTGAATTGGAATAGAAAGAATATGTCTTTTGGTGGAACAATCTGTGCGATTTTATCATTGGAATTTGAAATCTCGGGAAGGCCCAACTTCATTTGAATTCTTGACTGGAAAAATTCCCAACCCTGAATTTTCAAGTGCCACCGTAAAAAAGAAATATTGAATAGTAACACATATTTTGTGACAGGTAAAAAATTATCACATTATTTGCTCCACTTTCAGGTATAACTAAAATATTTGTGATACGTACACATGTCACTAAACTGAATTACTACATAAATTCATGTCACAAATTTAGTTACACTTTTAAATTGAACTGCATTTTAAATTGTCACTAATAATTTTAGTAATGCTTTTATGTGTAACGAATGCTTAAAAAATGCATCAGAGTTGAAATATTTTTTTAGTGTGCGCAAATCTCATCTTGGGGCCGGCGAATTTTGGATCACAAGTATTCGCTAGTTGACGTGAAAAAATAAGACCGAATTCGAACACCCAGTAATAAATTAATATTTAAATCGAATTCGAATTGAGATCCGAATAGTGATATCCGGTCAATGATCCAAAAAATATGAAAACACCCAATCAAATCAAAACTGATCGAAATTGACAAATCTTGAGGTATCCAAACTCACACATAACACGTACATAAAACCGAACCCGGCCTGTAATTGAAACAAAACTCAAATTCGAAAAGGATTTGTACCTGGAAGATAACAATCGTACCTGATTAATACCTGGTTTAAAAGAACCGAATCGATGTTAACCCGAATTAAAAAAGATTCAAATTACTCTTAACCCAGATCGAACAAGACCCAAATATGATTGAATCGTGTATGTAGTTTTTATTATCCAAAACAATAATATTACAAATAAAACAATCATTAGTGGGGTTAGAGCCATTAAAGGCGGTTCAATCGAACCAGAGAAAGCACTTTAGAAACTCCTTTTCTGACTCGGCCTTTGATCGAAATCGATTACAGGTAGTTCAAACGCCTTTAATAGGGTCCAAAATAGGTTCCGAGTTCGGAACCTATTTATGGCCTTTCAAAAAAATAGTTGACGGAAACCGATTGGTTTCCAGTAGCGAGGAAAACCAAGATATAAAACCACACTGCGCCGTAACATCAAAACAACAACAATATCAAAACAATCAAAGACACCAGAAACAACACAACAAAAGTAACCCTAGCAGCGGCGAAGTCGAAACAGCGGTGGTGGTGGGCTTGACGCAGAGTCAAGGCAGCAGCGGCGAGAGCGGCGAAGGAACCCTAGCGGAAAAACCAACTTTAGCGGGGAGGAACATCTCCCCGGCGAGCGTGATTCTATGCTGGCGGTGAGCAACATCCAACCTTTCCCCAGTGTCGCCTTCTACGGTGGTGGCGATCGACGTCGATCTCCAGTGGTGGCAAGCGGCAGAGGGCTTAGCTGAAGCGGGGGAGGGCTTGGATAGAAAGCCGATAAAGATACGAGCAGTGGGATGGAGTCGGCGAACTCAGGTTTTGGTGGTAAACTCAAGCTTCAGCGGCGGTGGGATGCAGTCGGCGGTGGGGGAGAAGATAATGGCTAGGGTTCCAAATTAATGAGTTAATAATGTGAGAAGAACAAATGAAGAGCTCCAGCGCCTAAGTACTATTAGGTTTTTGCGCAAAAAAAGAAAGCACATTAAAAATAAAAAAAATTGACTCGAAATAGCACTTCCAAACAAGAAAAGTGCTTCCGGCCCTTAAAAATGATTTTAAAGGCGGATCACCTTTAATCGATCACCATTAAAGGCGGAACTGCCTTTAATTAATTTGAACCATCTTTAAAATGGCTAGGGAGGGACTTTCAAACTCGAAACCCTTTACGGATCTCAATTAAAGGCAGTTCTGATGAAACCGTCTTCTAACGGGCGCCTTTAATAGCGCTCTCTCTATTAGTGAATTAAATTACAAAGTCTGATTTTAAACCAACTGACCGGTAGACATAGTTATTTTATACTTGATGTAACTAATGGAGTGATTTAATGTTTATTTTTATTAATTGCAATGGGGTTCGTATAATTTTAAAAAACTTTTAAAATCTATCGTAATGTATTAATAATTATAATTTGACCATATAAGTTATTGAAACGATGTTTATTATAAATGGTGTAATCGTTAGTCAGTCTAATAGGACAGTTTCTCCAATTGAATACGTTATTATTTTATTGATATGTTATTTTAGAATTAGAATAATACAGAATAAATCAAATTTAATAAATTTAGATGTGTAATTGTAACATAATTATATAAAATCACTTTATAATGTGCAGGGACCCCTATGGCACCGATATTTTGGTACATAGGCATCGGTCATTCAGGCCCCCGGACTAACGGTGTCTAAGTATGGGAGTACTGAAACGTAGTTACAAAGGCACCGGTATACAAAACATGTGCTTGTTATTTCAATCCAACACCGTTATTTATACCGGTGCCGATCATACTGTAGTGGTGCTTGTCCCCTATAACCAGCACATGTAGAATACTACCGCTTCTTGAATGATACATACTAGCACCTGTTGAACATTGAGGGTGCTGGTTGTAAAAATAATTCCAATGCCATTTTTTAGCACCGGTTCCAGCCAAGCACTGGTATAAAAAAATAAATGTCGGTGCTTGTTGTTAGAAGGATCTAAATGGTCCAACACTAGTATGGAAACGAATTGTCAGTGCTTGGGGTTAAAAGGATCTAAATTTTTCCGCTCGGGTATTAAAATTTTAGCCATGCTCATTTTTCCATCAAAGATTCATTATTTTCAAAACTGGTGTTGGTTTTGTTTTGTATTTGCAATTTGCAATTTTAAATTTTTCTGGCCCATCCCAGATCGAAATTCGGGGAAACATCACAGAAGAAACTCAGAACAGCCAAAAACACAACAAAATTAATGCTAATCAAGAAGAAATGAATATGTTAAAAATTAAACAAGTCTAGATACATCCACCCATAAGAAATTTTTTGAAAACAAGTAAATTTGTATAGCCTGAGGTCAATGGAAGTCTTGCATTGTTTGGAATATACGTCCACCCAAGCCTGACACCATCTCTCACCTACAGCTGTTATCTCCTTGCCATTGTATGCTCCTCTTTTCGGGGGAAATATTTGTTGTGTACAAAACAACCCGATGATTAATTACGTGAAAGTATTTAGTGAGTAAGAAGAACAAATGTTTAATTTGTAATTTATCGACCTAACTCTAGAATATCTGTAGAGGTAATCTTGAGCCCAAGTTCTTTCATGAACAGGAGGACGTAGTACCCTCATTCCCAACCACTCTTATGAAGTGGATACTGCAAATGAAAAAAAAATTGAGTTAAATGCAATTGTATTAAATAATGTTGGAAATGAATGTACTCTTGGATTGAATGACTTACTTCAATGTTTATGATTTTCTAGGTATAATTCGGAGACTGTTCTATCCTCCTCTTCTCCCTTTGATATTGGCATTCTATCCAGGTAATGTGAACTTTTGATGGTTACGTAACTCACACTTGTAGATGTCTAAAAATGATTTTATTTTCATTAATGTTGTGTGATTTGATTCCTCCAATCATTGTGTCAAGGGTAAAAACTTCCTCAGTACTAGGACAGATGAGTACTAAGTACCAATGATCGCTGCCTTGAAAAGAAATTAGAACATGAATGAATTTGTTAGCATTGAATAATTTTCCGTAATTGAGAAAAATTGAAAAGTGTGACTTACATTTTAATATATGGCACCACATAAATCTCGGCGTCAGTAACAAGCATGGTATCCAATATGGCTTTAGCACGATCTTCGACTTCTGCAGCCTTGATTTCTGAAGCATAGCTTCCTGTGCAGCACAGAATAAACTAAATGTAGCCATTGTTGGTTTCGAATAATTGGTCCCAAAGGTGCATTGAAGAATAGCATATGTTAATTTATTTAACAAATTAGCGTATGAATAAATACAGTTTATGTGAAAAAGTAAACCTTACCCCATCCACACATCTATTTCTGAGTTTGTTAGCCAAGACACCGCTATGAAGTTGCCAAGTTTGTTTCCGAACTCCACCATCTCCTCAATAAACAATCTACTTTTATGTTTTGTGACAAAAGTTGAATTGAATGTCATTGCGATTCGATCTTCATTGTCATCCCATGTAAGATTGTGGATTACAAAGCTTTGTTTGTTCTTCAAGTTGTTGCAAAAGTATTTCGAAGTTGGATAGGTTGCAAGTAATGCTTGTTGAAGTTTTGTGCCGGATGAAAATATATTTCCCTCCCTCATTCTTTGACACGATGGTCCACTTGTTGCATCCATTTGGTTCATGAGATAAAGCTATATGGTCTTGTTTTTTTGAGATGGATGTACCCATTCGTGAGGTACATGAAAATATTCAAGCATTTAGTGAAAAATTGTTACAGATCAGATGCATGTATTATGCAGCGGCACGTGACAGAAGAGGACACCAAGTTTTGATAGAGTATATGAATGAAATTGAATCTGTAGGTGTTCCCGTGCTAAGGGAGTGGGAACATTCTTGATCAAACAAGAGGCGTTCGGCATGGTTAGTACCTATGATCGTGTTGAACCCTCAAGAATTCACACCTTTAAAAAACAAACGCTTTTCTAAGAAAAACGAATTGAGCAACAAGACATCCTTATTCGTAAGTTGGTCCAAGACACAGGGTTTGTTCTTCCGGACAACCTAGACGATTTTGACACCCGATTGGACCCCCCATCAAGGGGATCATGTCACTCTCCCGGTGATGTTGAGGTCAATCGAGAGGCAATTTTTCAAACTCCAAGAATTGAGAGGCAATTGTTCAAACTCGATAATCTCGACAATGACATCCGAGCAATTGAAAAAAAGTACATATTTATTTTTTCCAAAATGTTGCTAAGAGTTAAGTTTCAAATTTAACATATATTTTGGTGGGGATTTAGAAATTATGCCCGTGTGAGCTATACATTGATCAAAACATATATGGTAGACCACTCCACGTAGACGATGGATTTTTACATGAATTAATGAAAAAAATCATTTTGTACCTATTGCGAATGATCTTTCTAGGGTTTCATTGGAGAATCCGTTGGTGATAGGCGTCCCTTTGCCAATCCCGGACGAAGAATACAAGAAAGTTGGTCCTGCTTGGGGAATTTTTCTTCTTTGACCTCGTCGACTTATATACGCTGATCCTGTAAAGGATCGACACTTAAAGGAAACCCGGCATACATCACCCTAAAAAGATGAAAACAACACCAAGACCGGTCAAAGAAACACCTAAATCGGTCCTTACAACACCTATTAAGGTTAGACCTCCAATTGGAAGAGCACAAGTCCTTTGAGACTCACCACACTTCGAACAAGTGCTATATAATTGGCTTCAATCGCATGATTGAAACTCAACGCATTTTTCGGAAATGAATGCATCTTTGGATGCAAACGTGAAATTGTTGCGTTATAGAGTGATTTTGAAGACCTACGGAGATGTGAGCAAGTTAATCAAACGATGATGTCGATCTACAACTTGTGAGTAATTTTTATAATTTTAATTGAAATTCACTATTTATTACTTTAAACAATATTACAACTACAGACAAAATTAGTATTTTCTAGGTACATGTTTTTTTTTACCAATAAAAAAGGAATAGATGGATTGGATACATGTGCTCAGTGACGATTCATGAAATTGATTGTACGAAACAAGAGAGGGTCGACTACATTCATAAAAGCTTAGGGCGGAAGGATAAGAAGCTTTTCATTGCGCCATACATATAAAGGTTACAATTACAATGTTCAATTCATTTAGCACTATCATTTCTGCAAATTTCAAAGATAATTATAATTTTCGTATTCAAGGACCATTTGAGATTGATTTTGATTATTCCCGCAAATAAGTGCATGTATTGGATGGATCCCCTGCACTCCTAACCGTCGGATGCATTTATCGAGATTTTGGAATCAACGATGAAGGACACTAGCAACATAAAACTAATTTAGAAGTGGTCGAAATCAAGGTGGACTAACAACTTTTAAATCCAATATGATATAAGAGTTTAAAGAATTGATGTTGTTTTAAATCAGTACAAGAAACAAGCAAACATGGGAGTGCGGCTATTACGTCATGTTATACGCGATCGAGTGCATTCAAGAAGTCCAAGAAGATTTATTTGAAATTGACAAGGTAAGTGTACATTTGTTTCTAGTAACATGTCTAACTAACTTTTCTAATATTTGCTGCTATCTTGTTATTGGCAAATTTTTCGAAAGGACTCGAAGCTATTCTCGCAAGATGATATCAACAATGTGAGGAATTCTTTGGCTAGGCATCTAATTTACAATCGCTTAGAAATTCTAGGGAATCCAAATAATGCTAGAGTAACACAAGTTCGATAAATATTGAAGATTAGAAATGTCAGAATAGATTTATAGTGATTTCTATTCTTATCTATATATTATTGCTTGGTTAGCGTTATCTATAAATTTTTGTCAAGGTGAAAGATACTATCATGTATTGTGTTACATTTATGGCTGTGAATTGAGGTCTTTTTTGTGCCAGGAATATTAATAGAATAAATTAATTGCCAAAAGAACAAATAGTACTTCTGAAATCGGAAGTGGTGTCGGACCGTAGTTTTGGGGTTTTCCATTAGTACAATTTTTATTTACGAACTCGGAAATGGAAGCCACAAAAGTATTTCCAAACTCGGATATGTGTCACGATTAAATAAAATTTGAGCCTTTCTTTGGTAGATCAAGGACGGAAACAAGACCCGAGTCTGAAACCTACATGGGTTTTTCATATAGCTGAAAAACACCTCATTTCTTTGTTCTGAGTTCGAAAATGATGTCCAAAGTCTGGCGATATGACACGTGTTTTTGAACTTGGAAACTATTAAAGGCGGTTCTAGCGCACTTTCAAAGGCCACTTTTAACCGTCTTTGTTGGTGTTATTTAAAGGTGGTTCTCAAAACCGCCTTTGTTGGTGGCATCGAAGGTGGGACCAGAGAAGGTACTTTGAAACCGCCTTTTTCGGTGACCGATATAACCGCCTTTAATGCCCCCTCTTACACTAGTGGATTTTCACATAATATTATCAATATATGTTCAACAACAAATCCCAAATCTATTACATCAAAAATTACTTAAGTCTCTAATTGTATACTAGCAAGGCCACAAAAGGCCCCAAAGGGAGAGAATGATTGCCATTCATCCCCTTCCATCTTCTAGTGCGCCTAGTGATAGGGCACCATCCTCCTCACCCAGTAGGTAAGGCGTATCAGAATGAGCGACGATATCACTCCACTGGCACGCCAAACCTGTCATCCCATACAACCCACCGTCTTCGCTATGCATCTTCTTCTCCCGACTACATATGATCTGGAGAAAACTGGGGAGCTAGTCAGAATTTACAGTCTTTCTTATTAAATGATGTTAATCTAAATATTCTACGTAGGTTCTTCAACCACCGCTATTAATGTCATCGTGCTATTAATGTCATCGTGATACATGGTTTGTTGATAACCATCGTGCAACGGTTGCTCTAATCCATTGTTCAAATTTATTTGCGGATAAATACATTTATAACCCTAACTTTAGGCTGAAAGTGCCAATATAACCCTGCAATCTCAGAAAGTTTCAATTTAACCCTAACTAATTATAGTATGTGCCAATCTAGCCCTAACTTTAAAAAACAATTGTGCGGATATAGCCAAACTCCCTAATTTCGGCGCTGACCATGAAATTCTGGCAATGACAATAAATGAAATGATGAAAATATCCTTGACTAAAAAGCCAATAAATTGATACCTAAAATACCCTTCTTCACCGCCGCTGCTCCGCCGCCGAAAACCACCACCGCTGCTGAATATCTTTTTTCCATTCACCACACCTTCCACCATCACCACCCCCGTCACCCCTCCCGCTGCCCCCACCTCAAATTCCTACTCACCCCTGCCTTGCCCGTCCGCCACCACTGCTTCTCCGCCGCCGCCGATCGTTAGGGTCAGATTACAAACACAAAAACAGGGTCTCAACATTTGATTAAACAAAAGGAAAAATGGAAGCTTCGGATTAGGCCAAATTCTGCAAAAACACATAAACAGGATGATGCAATCGTCGGACCGGTGCCACCACCCCCTCCCCACCCCTCCTGCTACCACCACCTCAAATTTTCACTCACTCGCTGCCACCACCCCATAGCCACCACCGACCAACAACCCCACAGCCACCCCGCCGCCCTCCATCTTCCTTTCCCATCCCCCACCTCACCAAACCGTTCGAAACCCTAGCCACCCCATAGGCCCTCCGTCGCTCGCCATCTCCAGACCTTTCAACGTCCCTCACCACCACTCCCATCGCCTCCTGCCACCACTCTCGTTGTGCTCTATTCACCTTTGAAAACCCTAGCTACCTCATAGCCACCCTCCGTTGCTAGCTCGACGTCTCCGTCGCTCGCCATCACCCCATAGCCGCCGCCCACCACTCCCGTTGTGGTTTGTCAATCAGAGGTTCATCACAAATCTCAAACTAGGGGAATAAACCATTTTTACTAGAAAAGCAATTGGGAAGAAAGAAACCTAGAAAAGAAATGGGGAAGAAGGGGGGTTTCCTTTTTCTTTTTTAAAATTTTCAAGTCAACGGCAAAATGGTTTTTTCACCATAATCCGGCCAAATGATCATTGACTGAAAAGTTAGTGAAATCAAATGTTATTTCGAAACTTTATGAGATTACAGAGTTATATTGACACTTTCAATCTAAGTTAAAGATATTTTATCACTTCACTCTTTTATTTGTTTCCAAACAAAGATTTTGACGTCAAAGCCAGAAACAAACAAAAGCTCCGAGATGATTTCTATAAAACACTGTGCGACGGAATGCTTAATTATAACTAATCCTGCATCCGTACGTGTCAATTGATTTTGCTCATCATGTGTCTATACTAATACTCTCTCTGTTCAGCTAAGATCGATGCACTTTTCATTTAACTTGCGCATATCACGTTTCACCATAAATTTCATGTAACATATAAGTAGTAATATTATCATGTAAGGTATCGTTGGATTATACGTAACATGTACTTTTCAAACATTAAAATTTTACATGATATTAACATACGCAGAAAAAGTAATTAATGGTAAAAATGTCTTGAGAAAACAGGCTAAAAATGTAACATAGATAGTTGAACGGAGGGACTACGTAACTTTGCCGAGGTATTATATGAAGCACAACTAACTTTGATTTGGAATTTTGAAATAGGATATGGTCGGTGTTATGGTGGGACAAGTATATAATTACCTTTGCTTATTTACTCTTCTTTTTAAGTAAAAGTGCAGTTCAAATGTTTTTGTATCTCACAAGAGTTCTATTTTTACTTATTTAACGCTGATTAATTGAAGACATTGAAGACTTCAAGTCAACGTTTCCTACGTACTATCTCCCTCCCAAAATAAGATTAACAATTTGATTTTCTAAAATCAAATCAATCCAACTTTAGCAATATGTATAATATTATTATCATGTGATATGTTTTTAAATTTATCATAACATATATTATATTTTTTATTAATAGTTAAACATTAATAGAGTTGACTCTTAAAAGCTAAATTAAGAAGTTTATACAGGGATGGAGGAAATATGTGTGAAATGTTGAAACTTTTATTCATCAGCTTCTTATCATTTTCCTTACAAAGATTTTTCTAGAAAAAGAATAGCGTCCCCTTCCTATTAGACTGTCTATATCGTCTATCGATTAAATCAATCATAAGAAATTTTTATCCTATTGTTTTCAGTGTTGGATTATAGTAGTTTATATTTTAAGATACACTTTATTTTAAGTTTTTTATAAGAATCTCATTGCAATAAATGAATATAAAATAATTCTCATATTAATAATAAAATAATTATATTTAATAGTTATCCGATCCAAAATAATTTTTTATTATTTTTTTCCATTTTCTGTTTCAATATTTCAGCAACAACACCGGTACGTAATTTTTTAAAACTCAAACACATATAATATATTATCTATTACATGCTTTATTTATTTTTCATTTGACACATTTTACTTTATATTTCACTTTTGTCATATAAATTAGTTCAAGATGTCGGTCTCTTTTCATATTTTTAATGGGAAAGTATGTTGACTTTTGTCATGATTTGGTTAGATCTTTCATAGAATTTTATAATGAGATGAGATTAAATATAATTATTTAAAGACTCGGTTTCTTGAGAGACGGTCTTTCTAATGGAAAGACCAAGGTTTAGTATGTAAATTGGAAGAAATCAAGATAAAATTTTTAATTTGCATTAATCGGATTATAAACTTATAATTATTGCACGCTGTATAGTAAATTTTTAATATTATAACTAAAATCTTTTATCTTTTTATAATATTATTTCAACCCCGTCTTCCATATGATTATGAAAAGGTGATTTTTTCCAATATTTCACCTTATTTAAAATGAGAGATGACCTGGAACATTTTTTACAGTTTTAAAAAATTTATTTAGTCACTCATATCATTATAAATTATATTAAGACGGTCTTATACGAAGACGGTCTCATAAGATCTTTCAACTTAATATAAATATAATTATTATCTAAAATTTTAGAGTTCGTATCTTGAAAAATAATTTTTCCATAAGTCATGGATAAATCAAGATTTAAAGTGCAAATTAGATGAAATGAATACAAGATTTCCGGGTTGCATGAATACGGTTATAAACTTTATAAAATATTGAAACTAACACTTTTTACCTTTTATTATTCTAATTAAACCCCCATAAATCTATGGAAAGACACTGTTTTCCAAGATTTTGCCAAAATTTTATCATATACGTGGTGAAATATAACTTTATTACGTGAATAATTAGTGGATGTATTCTATGGTGTAATACTATTATTTAAGAAAAAATGTAAAATATTGATATTTTTAAAGTTATATAGAAACTGTTGTATTTTTAATACAAAGATTATACTTCTTTTGTTGTACATACTTAGTTTTTCATTTGAAATTACTGTGAATGGAATGAATAAATGAAATTAAATTTAGAAAGAAAAAATTGAATGAATGGATTAAATTAAGGAATCTTTCCAAAAAAGAAATCACGTCAATATAAAATAAAAAATTCAAAAAAAAGTGTGCTAAATATAGTAAAACAGAGGCAGTACATTTTAATGTATACATTGTACATTTTAACTTAAAATATATATTTTCAATTTATCTATTATACTTTATATAATATTTCTTGTATTATAAATTCAAACACATCTTATGTTAAATTTACAGATTACAATATTTAAATTAAAATATTTAAGATAAAAAGTAACGTTGTTACTCCATAAATTTAAGATAGACCATAACCAGTCCTAGATTGTCAGTCCGACCATAACCTTATTTAAGATTGACCATAATTAGTCCGAGATAAAAAGTAACGTTGTTGCTCCAAAACACCCTATCTATAAATTTAAGAAAAGATATTTTTAGATAGGGTGTTTGTTAGTCCAAAACCAGAGCGGAACTGGTTAGAACCGAAGTTGGAATGACAAAATTTGTTGGACCAAGAATCGGACTGGTTAGTGATTGTTTAGAACTTGGTTCAGACCAGAATATTTTTATTTTGAACTACTACGGATCAGTTGGACCAGATTTTAGAATACTTTATTCTTTAACAATAGAAAATTGGTGTTTGAAATAATTTAATTAATAATTTTATCTTAAAAAAAGAGTCCGTCTCTTGAAAGACGATCTTTCCATAAGTCATGGAAAAACCAAGGTTTAAAGTGTAAATTAGAAGAAGTTAAGATAAAATTTTCGGGTTGAATGAACCGGGTTATAAAATTTATAACTACTACACGTTGCATAATAAAACTTTAATATTGCAACAAAGACCTTTTACCTTTTATTATTATAATTAAACACATCTTTCCATAAGTTTATGAAAAAACCGTCTTTTCCCAAGATTTTACCTAAAAAAATACTCGGTCCGGACATTGGAAAGGTACTATCCATCGAGAATGAATATAAACTAGTTTTTAAACTTAAAAAATATACACAATAGTATTCCATCTAGTTCAGACCGAAAACATTCAATTTTGGAGTGGAACTCAATATCTTAAAAAATTATGGATAGTGCAGAGATTCCATATAAAATTTATGGAGTATCCAATTCCGGTCCAATTTGATCCATTTCACCAATTCAGACTGATACATGAACACACTTACACTTGGTACACCATCAATTTCTTCATGATAATAAAAAAAAGTGTTCCGATAATTTTATTTTAACATATTTATAATTAATAATGTAAAAAATACTCATTCAATTTAATTAATGAAATTTATTTATTAGCTTTACAAATAAAAGTTGTATACTAGCCTTGCCACTCGACTCACACTACCACTCAACTGACGAAGCACATAATAAATTGAGTATATAGGCCGTAAACATGAAATTTAAACACCATTCAACCATTTAATTTCAAAGATATTTAGAACTAATATGTTCTATTTCAACCATTGTAGTTGTCACAGTATTGAGATGATATAATTAATCGATTCTAAAATATTAGACACATGCCTACAATTATAAATTTTTAATGATAAATATTATAATTTTTTTTAGTGATTTTAATTGTATTTTCAATTTATATTTTTCTAAAATTTCACTTTTATCATATTGTATTAGTGTGCATTGAGGTTTTTAATTATTGGATCCACCATCATATATGATATAAACTTCTAAGAATATTTTAAGATTATTAAAAACGGAAATGATCAAATATCTAATTTTTCACAGAGTCTTATTTTAGACCGATTGTCCGTTAAACGAGGTCATTTTGTAATTGAATAAACTAATGAGGTGATGCCCCGTTTGTTTTTTATTTATCTCAATGAGGTTTCTGTAACTTTTAAAAACTTTCAAAATGCACCGTAATGCATTAATAATTACAATTCAATCCAAAAAGTTATTGAAATGAGGCTTTTAATAATCGATCTAACCGTTAATAGGTCTAGCAAGAGAATATCTCACAATTCTTTGAATACCATACAAAACATAAATGGAAGAAAAAAAACATATATTAAGGAAAAGATATGCTATACCTAAGCATTTCAAAATGTAAGCGAATAATAATAATAATAAAAACAATAATAGATCAATATTTCCAAACAGGAAAAACACCAAACTGCTTTCACTAATATTGTTTAGATCAGAAAACTGGGTGTTCGGTAACATACGTAGCTTGAATGCTACCTGTATACATTCTATTCATCCGATCATAACATAATTTCATGGCTGTTTAATAATGTGCAAAGAATTTTCCGCATTTTTTGAATTCATAACTTACAATTTAGGAATATTTTATCATAATGGAAATATATGTCCTTAATATATAATTAAATTGTTGAAGACAATTAGCATTAAGAGCCATTCATAAACTACACAGTTATTAAAAATAGAAATATTGTTCTAACCTTTGAAGTGTGACTCCCGACCTCTCTGAAATGAATGTGCAGAGCACGAATGATATTTTCTTTAATGGCGAAAACTTTTTTTTTCTTTTTTTTTTAAAAGTTTTCACTGCAGATTTTCGCAGGTCTCTTCTAAGACACCTCGGAAATGAAGTATTTATCCTAACCAATGTTTATTTATAATTCAAATGTTCATGTGAAGAGCACATTTTCAGCTTCTACCACGAGAAAACGTGTGGCTCAAGTTTAGCTACAATTCAGTTGTAAAAGAAAGAAAAAGGAGGAAAAGTTAACCACCACTTTTCAAAATACATACGTATATAGTTGCACTATTTTACAGTGAGTGTTTTTTTTTTTAACCTCCCACAAAGCTGGAAAACAAAATTTAACCACACGAATTTTACATGTTCCGAAACTTTTAACTACCTGTCTAATATCCTCTCCCCCCTTTTCACTCCAACACCATCATAACTTGCTTTTTTGTCGTCTTTAGATAAAGTCGAATGCTGTACTCCGATTAATTATCTTAGCCTCTCCTCTTACAGCACTTTCTACCCTGCATTAAGGGTAATGAAATTTCAATATTTATAAATGGGGCATAACTTTGGCTTAATTTTTTAAAATTCGTCTCTTGAAAGACGATAAACCAAGGTTTAAAAAATTAAAAGAAATCAAGATAAAATTTTTGAGTTACATTAATTGAGTGATAAACTTATAACTACTATACGTATAATAAATTTTTAATATTGCAACTAAAACTTTGTACTCCCTCCGTTTCGCTAAGAGTGACACACTAGGTTTAGTCTCTTGGATTTAGGTGAAGAAAATGAGTGGATGAAATTGAATGTGGAAAGTGAAAAAGTATAACGAGTGGATGAGATTTAAGGAATATTGCCAAAAAAATGAAAAACGTGTAATTTAAAAAAACATCCCAATATGACAAGTGTGCCACAAATAGAGAAACGGAGGGAGTATCAAAAACTGATGGGAAAGAAAAAACTCTTCAGAAAAACTCCATGTATAAAAATTGATCAAAAAGTTCTCGTACCCGGTGTGTATATATATATATGCATATATATATATATATGCATATATATATATATATGCCTATACAGTAAAGAAGCTAGCTGCAACAAAATCGATCAGATCGATCTGCTTAAATGATGACTATGGCTTCATCAATTTGCAGAAATAATTAAATATATGTGATGCATAAAGACAAGGTGCATTCAAGATTTCACCATAGAAGATGACACAACTTCAGTAGCACTGCCCAGTGGCCATGCTGCTTCGACTAGGAGTTTTTGATAGAATGTAAAACCCACAAATAATTGTGGTTGTGTGTATTCATATATATAGTGAGTACAAAAGGTATACAA
>JAULKM010143267.1:0-18047 GCA_032355605.1 Rubia tinctorum | reverse complement strand
ATCTCCACTTTTATCTCTTTATTTTTAATTATAAATGGACACTTGTCAAATTATCATTTGACCCACACCTACACATACTTAAAATGCCCACATACAAAATTTTCTCCTCTCTGGCCTAAAACAAACTCCTAGTGTTTAGTATTAATGCTTTGCTCATTATATTTGTTCTCATGGAAAAACTGAGGATTCACCTTTCATCCTTCGCAAAGTAACCGATATGACATGCTTTCTTTTATATGATTATGATATTGTTCTCACAACCTCCTCTGATCACCTTCAACATTTCATTATGTCCCTCCTTGCTGGTAATCAAAGGATTTACAATACCCATAAATGGTATTGTAGTAAATGTTGGGTATTGTAAATGTTGTAAATTTATGGGTATTGTATTTTCCTCCTTGCTTGTATTTTCATTATGTCCCTCCTTGCTGGGAATCGGATTATACAGTTGTTTTAAAGAAAAATCAGCAAAGTATTCAATCATCACCGAGTTCATAACTAATTCATTCATGGGCAATATACCAATATAGCTTTATATACTTGTGAAAGTGCCAATATAATTATCAAATAATTGAAAATTCAAAAAAACAACCTAGTTGATGAACGTGACAATATAATCCTCTGTTGGACATTTCGGCGTTGGTCTTGACATTCTGACATTATGTTCACTAAAATGCCTCTCAAGCAAAAAGCTGAATTTTTGTAAACAACTATACCCTTAACTACCACCGTTGCTCCATCATACGCTACCGCTGCCTCATCCGCCATCGCTACTCTCTATGTCCGTTCATGTCCACCGTTACCATCGTCGTTGCACTCCACCGCTGCAATATCTGACCACCACCACCACACCTCCTCCTTCGCCCAGTACCGCCTAACACCACCATCTCCCCATTTTCCTCCATTGGGCCCGCCACCTAACCACCGCCCCATGGCCTTGCCACAACCACCGCCACTCAAAATCCTAGAACCTTTACAAGCATCTCTTATGCCTTCTCTATCGCCTACCCTGGCAGAACCACCGCCCATGTTCATGATTTTGATGCTCCAGCTGATCTGAAACCTTCATCCGGTGTCGGAGAAGAAGATAGGTTTGTGGTTGAGGGTTTTGGGTCAACTACCAAACATTGGAGCCTTCTCCTCATAGGTAATAGGTTTGCCGCTGGCTGATTGGCTTCATCGTTGTAAGGGGCAGTGTGGTCGAAGGTGGGAAACATTAGTGAGGGTGGACAAGTAAACACGAACGGGTTAAAAAAAAGATGAGTGTGAATGGGTGAAGGAAAAAGAGGTGAGGGTGCCATAGTAATTTCACTTTTTTCCTTTTTCTGAGGAGTAAGTTAGTAATTTCACCAAATTCTGGCAAAAATTTGCCAAAATGGGTAATTATGCACTTTTACTGATATTATATAGGCACTTTTAAACAGTGGAAGGTTATATTGGCACTTATGTCAATCATATAGGGCTATAAGAGCACTTTTCTCTTAATTCATTCACTGGAGAGAGAAAAAACTAGCCGCTTACTGATTTTTTAGTTTTTAGCTTATAAATTAAAACATATATGCGTGGGTTTTCTAACTATTAAATCAAAAACTATTATTACCAAGAATGTTTGACTTAGCTTACTTTTCATTGTAGGAAAGACTATAAATGATAATTATTTTCCTTGTAGGAAAGGTTTAGATTGTAGCCATATATATTGTGATCTCTAGTGATGAATAAACTCAATCTTTCAAATTTACAATATTTTACATGGTATAAAAACCAAAATACTAAAATTCTTCCAAAACCCTAAACGCTTCCGCCACACCAATGTTATCAACTTATTTTCCTCCATTGCATCGCATGTAGCTGATGCCGTGAAGCTCCATCATCTCCAAAATTCCAACCACAATCATGTCTGACATTCCTAACGATCATGGATAAGATTTTTCCGCGGCCCTAGATGTTGGAGCAATGCTGCTGCTGGAATCCCAATCCCCAGTTATACTCAATCATTGTCTCATGCATATGCCAATGCCCCCGGCCATCCTAGCCAACATTGATTGGGATTTTTTGGCCCCGTTTTATCCAATGCATAATGGAGTATGGTAAGGAATATGTTTTCTAAACTATGAAACCATTCCGACAAAATGTTATGTATTTTTTATTTACCTTGAATTCTTGACACTGGAACTCATATGTACCACAAGACCAGTGCCAAGGATCTTCTTATGATATTATTTATGTTAAATCTATTGATGTGATTTTTCTTAATAGATTTTCATCCACTTTTGTACAACATGGTAATCTTTATTTTTGGAAAATAGTTCTTTCTCATGTTTTATTTATTCCATAATTAAGTTACAATTTGTTGTCATTCTGCTTTTAAAATGTCTAATTTTGCTTACTTAAAGATTATGTGTGATACCGGATACCCATCGTAAAAAATAAGGCGGAGTTTATTGGCGCTGTGTATTAGGTCATGCCACCCTCTTCGGCACCCATCGTCTTTGGAGTTTCCACAACTCTTTGTTCATACAATTTATTGCATCAAATGATGTAAATATCCATCTAGTTCGGTGTTGTCTTCTAATCTTGATTTGAAAGTTAGTCATTTAATAAAAATTTCACTTGCTCTATTTTCATCAAGCAAAACAGTAGAAATAGTTTTCCATCGAGTTCTCATAGAACTACAATATTAAATGAATTAATCCATTGTGATGTTTGATGGTCTTATAGCTTACCATTTTTTAGTGGAGCTTCTTATTTCTTAAAACAGTTGTTGATGATCATTCATGGGTTGTCTAGGTATATTTATTAGGTGCTAAGTCTGGTGTAGCTGCCAATATTAAGGAATTTTGTGCTCCTTTTTAACAAAGTCCAGTTGTCCAGTTCAACTTGTAGAAGCTAACAATAGAATTGAATTCTTGCCTCTTCGATCATTTTTTCCGCGACCCGAATCTTGTTTAAAACATCTTGTGTTGAGACGTCATAGAAAAACGGTTGTGTTGAGTACAATTATCCCCATATACTCAATATTGATCGTTCCCTTAGATTTCAGGCTCATTTGCCAATTTAATTTTGGAATGCAGTCTCACTGCTACTTATCTAATCCATAAAACACCAATTCCTTTGCTTAACAGATGCAAGATTTATCAGATACTTTATGGTCGCATGGCCAACTATGGGCTCTTCAGAGTTTTTGTGTGTTTATGTTTCTTTTCTCAACTTCCTCGAAAGTGTGATAAGTTTGCATCCCGCAATCAGAAGTGCATTTTTCTTAGCTATCCTACTGGAAAGAAAGGTTGGCGTGTTTATGATCTTGAGTCCTAAACTGTATTTGATATTCATGATATTGTTTTCTATAAAGACAATTGTCTATTTGCACAAGTTTTCGAGCCTGTTTCATTCAAGATATCTTAGATGTCGTGGTTTCTCCTATTGTTTTTTTATGAGCTACCAGTCGACTCCTCTGCACTATCATCAGGTGGTTTTCCACCACTACCGCCACCTCTTGAACCATATTTGTCGTCGCTGCCCCATCCACCTTAGGGGTCGAGGTCCAAATGCCTCTTCATAAAGTTCATCACAACACGTGAGTTTGCCTTCCTTTTTCTCATTTGATATATTATGTTGGTTACTCTACTTGCGCAGTAAAAAACCCCTTGCCTCACTTATTTCATCGTCTGTTGCACTGACCTCAGGTACTTTCTATCCTATAATTTATTATGTTTCTTGTAATAATTTTATATTTTGCAATATAGTTTTTTAGCTACAATTAAAGATGGTTCTGTCCCTACCACTCATTATGAGTCTTCTTGATCGTTATGTGCACTGCCATTAGGGGATGAAATCAAAGCTCTTGAAAGAAATGAGACTTGGACGAAGTCTCCTCTTCCTTCGGGAAAGACTGTCATTGGTAGCAATTGTGTCTTTCGCACCATATACAAATCCAATGGTTCTATTGAGTGCCATAAAGATCGTTTAGTTGTTCTTGGAAATTTTCAGATTGAAGGTACTAACTTTAGTGAAACATTCCCACATGTTGCTAAGATGTGCTTGAATCACATATTTTTGTTTGTTGCTATTATCAAGGGTTAGAACTTCATCAAATGGACGTCTACAACGCCTTTTTACATGGTGAGCTTAAGGATGAGGTTTATATGTGACATTATCTGGGTTATATATTTTAATCTCCAGGCCTAGTTTGCAAGGTATAGAAATCATTGTATGGTTTTTATTAGATTCGTCGCAATCAGCTTCGTACTTTAAGTCAACCATCTGACTTGTTTACTAAAACTCTTGGACGACAACAATTTCATATTAATCTTCGCAAGTTGGGTATTCTTGATCCTCATGCTCCAACTTGCGGAGGAGTATAAATGATATTTTGATTTAGTTTCCTTTTGTTGTAGGACATGTTATAGATGATAATTTCATTTTCCTTGTAAGAAAGGTTTAGATTATAATCCTATATTGTGATATTTGGTGATGAACTCAACCTTTAAAATTAAAAGATTTTACAACTTTCCCTTTGTAGTTATTACAAGAAATGGGACCTTTTACCTCGGTTCTACAGGACCTTTTACCTTGGTTCTACAGGACCTTTTACTGCAGTTTTTAGTCCCAAAATAATTGAGGTAAATATTTCCATAGTAGAGAGTACATTTTAAACATCGGTTAAGAACCGAGGTAAAAAGTATCTTTTACCTCAATTTTGGACCGACGTCGACAAGTTTTGTGACCGATGTCGGTCCAAACAAGAAAGCCGACGATAGGCCACCATAGTTCTGACTTCGTTCGGGTCGACATCGGAATGCCTAAGGACCGATATTGGTCATAGTAAGAAAGAAGACGATAGGAGAGGATAGCTGCAACTTCGTGCTAGCCAACGTCGTGGATAGATAAGAGCGACATCGCAGACGCTTGTATGTGACATTGCATGCTTTTGGGCACCCACTTGTGTGCCTGCTGACGTGGAAGAATAATGAATATGACATCTTTTTGAGTGGCCAACGTCACAAAAAAATCGATGCCGGTTTATGCGACGTCGGTACGGTGTCGTGTCTTCACCGGTTTGTGCAACATCGTGGATAAATCGTTGAGACATCGATTCTCGTACAATATTGTGATATTTAATATTTGATGACACAAACAATCGTTCGTTAATAACTGTTGCATGTTATTTAATATTCCATAACTTGTGAAATTCTTAAACATCATACAATAATCTCAATTAATGTGGGAAACAATGAAATGTTAAAAAACCCACATAACTTGTAGATATATTACCAATACATCATAGAATATATTAAAATACATAAGGTTGATATTAAATTAAAACATTAATTGCATTGAACCTCCATTGTCTACGTTGTACGGCATTAGCACTGTTAGGAGGGACTAGGGAAATGACATGTTCGTCCATCTACACGCTTAAAGATCTCTTTGTATTATTACAATCAATACACATGAAAAAAATATTATGTTAGAATTGGGAAGTCCTGAAATGATGTATACATAATATAGTCATACGCAGATAACATTAATCTCAACATAGAAAAAAGTACCCGATCTGCTTTGAAGCGACGTCGCATGCAGGGAAGACCAAAATCGCAAAGTCTGACTGATGACCGACGTCGTACATTCATAGATATTTCAATCATTTCCCAGCCAATGCGACGTCGGTCAACGTTTGGTCCCATATAGTATGGGACGATTACATGTGACCGACGTCGCACATTCAATCTGTGCTCAAACAAAGATGTGATTATTGTCCACAATCAGCCCTAATCTAAGCTTTTTTTCCTCACACCTTACAAACAGGGCATTATCTTGGAAACACAAACAATATACACTATATAACATGTAACACAAGCATCGTACTTCATGAAAATATTTAATCATTGATTAATGAGAAAAATATATATAGAAGCACTACAAGAAAAATGACCTATTACTTCACCCCCTTTACCTCCGTTTTTTGTTTTAAGTCAAATAACCGACGTAAAAAATTATTTTACATAGTTTATTTTTATTTTTGAAGTAAATAATATTTGTTTACCTCAGTTAAAAATTAACCGAGGTAAATAATATATATTTTTATTTACCTCGGTTATTATATTAATCGAAGTAAAAATGTTCATGAAATGAAGTAAATAATCCTACCGAATTGCGTACGACGTTGCATATGTTGTTTAAAAAGGCCTTATAAGTCATTTTCACCAACATGTAATGCGATAGATGACGAACATCGCAATTATGTACATGATAGATCTTTTAGAGGTTCGAGTTGAAAATGATTGACTTTGAAAAAAGAAGAAGTATTATTTAAATATTTAAAAAGGTGAGTATTTCATGTTACAATTGAAAATGGGGGAATAAGAGGGAATACCACAACAAGCAAAAAGTAAAGAATTTGATGGTGGTAGAAAAGAAGAAAAAAAGAAAGGTATGGTTGTACGCTTTTCCTCGTTTCTGTGTCTCTCTCTCTCTCCTCCCAATGTCCCATCATCCACATTTCATTCCACTTCACTCATACCAAACCGCTTTCATCACACAGTCACATAGTAAGTTCCCATGCTTTTTCTACTTGATTGTTGTTTTTCTTTTATTTTACCTCGATTAAGTTTTATAGGTTATAGTTGTTTGAAAGTTATTGACTTCGGTGTACAATAGTATTTGTTCAATGGTTTTTAGAACGATTGTAGAAAATTTTGTTGAATATTACGATTGAAAATGATTTTTTAACAAATGCACAGGTCAAATCGCATATACATTCAATTATATATAGTTCAAATAATTAGTTTAATTATTAGAAAAACTTGACATGAAAATATCCTTACAATTATTACATAAATTCGAATAAGAATTTTTTAGTTCCAACATAACATAAATTACAATAAACTCAATCAGCTTGTATTATGATGATCTTGAAGACAGTCGGCCCCCAGCTTCAATAACCTCGAAGAACAAGGTGTTCTTAATGAGTAGGCGGTTTCCAAAACCCTTTGGGAATAGGACCTTGATCTTCCCACCCCGAGTAGTTCAGTCGCCACTATGTCCTGTAGAACCTCAGTATAACGGGGGTCTTGTCATTCGGCAGGAGTGACACAATGTCCCTCGGGATGTACTTAGCCATTGATTAGAAGTGTATATATATATTCAATTAACAACAAATAATAATAATTTTAAATGTCTTACCAAAGTTGATTATTTTTTCTGAAGTTCTGCTACTTTAGAGTGCAGTGGAAACGCGGGCTATCAGCAACCATTGTATGTTGTTCAAGGTCCAACACAAGAGGCTCTAGGTTGCTCCGCTGTGTGGAGAAGTGTATGAAGACAAAAAAATATTAATTGTTATAAAGTTTGAATATGTGTTAGTAAATATATGTATGTAAAATGGTAAAAGACCTGGAAAAATGGGAGACTTGACGATCCTTCGCCAACTATTATTCCTGAATGAAAAATAAAAATGTTAAGTGCAAACTAGCCTCAGAAATGCAAAGTGTGATGTCGGCCATGCATTGCAGGTACATATCGGTCTAAAGCAGTGGCTTGGTCGACATGTGCCAGCAACGTCACTTTATAGTCAACATAACTGAACACTTGGCCAACGAAAAAACCAAGTCGCATATACAATTTTAAAGTAAACTTAAATGCCAATATTCGACATCAGTAACAAATTGGTTCTACCAATGGTCGGACTAACACAGGTGTGATGTCTCATACTGATGAACATATTACTATAAATAATAATGTACGACGTTGCACATTACTCACATAAAATGACTAGTAACTGACAGGTTACCGAAGTCGCATCCATCAGAGGCAACTACGGGAAAAAACATAAAAACCTGAAAAAATGATGCTTTAACAATAGAAAATGAAACAAAAACATCCAAACACATACCTAAACATAGTACCTAGGTTTGAATTCAAGGAAATTTCAAACTTTAAAAAGTCTGAGTAAAAACTAGAAAACCAAAAAACACAACACATTTACAGACCATAGATCGAACAATGTAAAGTAACAATTACAAAAATGTAGATTTTATAAGAGTATAAAAACCATACATTTGACAAGAGAGAAGAGAAGAGAGGGTGGGAGACCGTTGGAATTCGGGGGAAACTTGGGAACAGAAGCTTGAACCGATAGTGAGGGACCCCATAATTCTAGATGTTTCTGAACGACATCGTATTGGACCATTGTGATGTTCACCTCGCATGGAACAACGTTACACCTATATCGGTTAGGCGACAAGGAATCGACCTGTGACCGACGTGGCATGTTTAAATGGGCCTAACAATTTCATCCCACCATCTAGTCGGTTAACAGTTCAAATTTATTAAAAACAATTATCCCAACAAATATTTTCTAGTTTCATAATGATTGAAACAAATTACTCATTACACACAAGTTTTTTCTAGTTTTGTGAATGATTGTAATGTTAAAACTTTGTTAACATGTTAGGTTGAATATTAAGGATTCAATAACATTTAAATAACATTCAACAAATTGATTATAAATTAAATATTAAAATATATACAAATAAATATTTTTCAAAATTTGAATAAATTTGTCTAAAATAAGTGTTCATAAGTCTAAGTAGTGCAACTAAAATCTGAGGAAAAGAACAATAACATTAAACACTATTAGGCCAGAACCATCTAAAAGCTCGAAGTAGAGCGTGTCCCCAATTCTCAGTTCCTCTGCATCAAGAAACTTGCTAAAACCCTTTGGGGTCAGGGTCTTGAGCCTCCTGTTCCCCGAGTAGTGCACGTGATACTCCCTTCCATTGCACCTCAAGACAACAGGCATCTTGACTGACAGTAGGAGTTCAACGATCTGGTTTGGGACACACTAAATTATAATTAGAAAACCACATTTAGTATATATGTAAGTAATCTTAAGAAAATGTTAATTGAAAATAAAATAAATGTCTAACAGGGAGGACTTAACAAAATATGAATTGAACCGAAGTTCATCCGGGTCAAAGTACGGACAAATTGCGAAATGATATTGCCGAATGTATCCCACTGACGGTCATCATCCTAATCACTACAGATCTGCATTGGTCAATGCAATTATTAAAAATTAAATTATAATGCAAGTAATTAAATAAAAGGAATTTAAATCTAAGCAAAAAATTACTTACCTCAATTGGGGTACGATTACTTGAACCATCATTGTTAGCCATTATTCCTGAAATTCATATTGTTACAGATGATAAATATTATGATAGACAGAAAATGGTTCGATGGAAATTTGACACATGACATGGCCGACATGTACGAAATATGACTTGGCCGACATGTACGAGCAACGTTGTTAACATGTCGGTCCAAGATAATGGCATGGTCGACATGTGAAGTGACGCCGCTCACCCTTTGGTATAACTGATTGGTTAACCGAGAAGGGTGCGACGTCTCATGCAAAAATTATAATAGAAAAT
Source organism: Rubia tinctorum (assembly GCA_032355605.1). Classification (NCBI taxonomy): domain Eukaryota; kingdom Viridiplantae; phylum Streptophyta; class Magnoliopsida; order Gentianales; family Rubiaceae; genus Rubia; species Rubia tinctorum. The sequence continues at coordinate 8,613 of JAULKM010143267.1, read as the reverse complement.
ATAAATGAGCGACGTCTCACGAAGATCGCTCCAAACGAAGGAGGATCGAAGAGCAAAAAACATCGTATTCAAACCTAACGGATACATTAACAATGACAGATAACTAGAGAAAAGAAAGGTCCTAAACCAAAAAAATGGGCCACATTCTCGGAGGAGAACATAAAACCAAAATTTGTATACCCTAGAACCCTAATCCACAGGAAGTTCAAAACAGAAAATGAAGAAAGCATTCACATAGCATATACATAACAATTTTAAGGAAAAATACAATAATGAAAGTAATCTAAAGAATCTAGAAACCATACCTTTGAGAGAATGGGTTGGATGACTATTGAAATTCGAGGGAAAGTTGAATGCCTGAAATATTTATGAGGTGGGCTCCATATAAATGGTCGTTATGAACCATTGTGAATAATATCTCAGTCGTGCAATGTCACATAACAGTCTCCCATACCGACATTGGACCGATGTATGAGCGACATTGGTTAATCTAAATGTAAGCCTCACCATTTCAACCCACTAGGATAGCAAATGGGCCAGCGTTGACCAAAAAAATTTAATTGACCATTGTGAATTCCACCCCGACATGTGTGATGTCAAAAATCAATCGATCTTTGCGAAATTTGACCGATGTATGACCAACGTTAGCTAACCTGAAAGTGGGCCTCACCATTTCAGCCCACTTGCACAGCAAATGGGCCCGCGTTTGACCAAAACGAATATAATTGACCTTAATAATGGTTAATAGTACATTAGAAACTACTAATTTAAATTTATAAATGTCCATAAGCTTTATTAACGTCTGGTTTGATTGATATCAATTTTAGCACAACTGGTGAACTTTTTAGTTTTTACACTTAGGTCTCTCAAAGAAGGTGGGAGAGGATGAAATGCAAAATTGGAGATACCCAATTCTGTAAATAACATTGTCACAATCATGTTTTTCCTATTTAGACATCTAGGAACCAGAGCATTCGTCTCACATTTTTAGTAATATTCCATAAATATCCTTACGATGCGAGTTAATAGGAGGATAAATTCCACCACATAGAGTCACACAAGATTACACATTATTTATTTTTATGAATTAAAAAGATAATAAAATTCCATCCATCAATTTTATTAAAGCGCTAGTACGTGGTTTAGAGTAAATTGTAGATGATTATTTATAAGTATACAAGGTTAATCAGAAGATCTAGTGGAAGTCTCTGTGGGATTATAAGTTCAACGGGGGATGGTAAAGGTCCTTTCCGGGACAATTGGAATCGATTTTGGGACTGCAGGTGCACTTTTCAATTTTTGTACTTAGATCCCTCCAGCAAAGTCGGAGAAGTCGAAATGCAAAATTGGAGATAAACTTATCTAATTCACCAAGCCATGACCATGATGTTCCAATTTTGTCATGCATGGATCAATGGAACGGGTCCAAAATCTTCACATAAAATATATGACGAAACTTTTCAAATATTACACTATGACCCAAACATCCTTGCATGTTCACTGCTGCGTACTGCCTAAAAGGGACGCGAACCGGGGTAATCATTCATCATTTTTGTTATTATTCCATTGATACCCTTACGATAAGTGTTATGAGAACGATAATTTCCACCACATAGAATCACATGAAATTTCATATTCGTGGTTTTTTATGAAATTAAAAGATAATAATATTATGTCCATCAAATTTTAAAAAGCGTTAGTACATGGTCTAGAGTAAATTATAGATGATTACTTATAAGTGTACGAGGGGTCATTCGAAAGAAATTGTGGAGGTCTATGTGGAATAAGACAAGTTTCTTTATTATGCTCGGTTAGTATAAGTTCGACTATGGATGACAAAGTTTATTTTCCGGACGACCGTAATCGAGTTTGGGACAACTGGTGAACTTTTTAATTTTTTCACTAAGGTCATTCCAAGAAAGTTGGAGAAGTCAAAATACAAAATTGGATATAAAATTTTGTTATTCACGTGTTCAGGACAATGTTGTTCCGATTTGGGCATAAACTGGACGTCAAAAGGGGCCGCAATCTTAACAAGGAGTGTTTCATGACACTTTCCAAAAATTCAACTATGGCCCTAATGTGCGATATCACAAATGTTTCACATAGAACAAACCTCAAACCGACCCTCGACCAAAGTCGGTCAACCTAAAATTTCCTGCAGGAACTAAAAATTTGAACCAAAATTTCCCCCCATCCCCTTTTCATGTCAATAATATTCAGCACCATCACCCATTTCTCATCTCCCACACTCTTCCTCCAAACCCAACTCCACACCATCCTTTCCATTCACACCATTAAAACCGTTAAAGAGATCAATCAAATTGCTTCTCTCAAACATCAACAAGTATCCGAGGATGAAGCATCTTCAAATTAATTGAGATAGTTTTCTATCCATCCCATTTTCATTTAGCAATTTTATTACCATACCTTCTATGTGTTTTTTTCTCACTGATCAATGATTGAATATTTTCATGAAGTTTGATGATTGTGTTACATGTTAAGTGTATATTGTTTGTGTTTCTAAGATAATGCCATGTTTGTAAGGTGTCAGATAAAAAGGCTTAGACTAGGGCTAATTGTGGACAATAATCACATCTTTGTATGAACACATGTTGAATGTGCGACATCAGTCACAGGTAATTTTCCCATACAATATGGGACCAAACATTGACGGACGTCGCATAGGCTAGGAAATTATTGAAGTATCTATTAATGTACGACATCGCTCATTAGTCAGACATTGCAATTTTGGTCTCCCCTGAATGTGACGTCATTTTAAAGCAGATCATGCACTTTTTCCATGTTGAGATTAATGTCGTCTGCGTATGACTATATTGTGTGTACATCATTACGGGACTTCCCAATCTAACATAAATTCTGTTTCATATGTATTGGTCATAATTGGACAAAGAGATTTATCGATGGACTTTCACCGTGTAGATGGATGGACTTGTCATTTCCCTAATCTCACCGGTGCTTATGCTGAGAGGTGGGACACTTTATCTTCAAGGAAGATCCAGGAGACGTGTTTCGCCGATGAAGCTGGGTTGGAGGCCCTTCAGCTGAAGGAGCCGATCCTACGCCTTCTTGATAAAGAAGGTAAGTGAGGTTTCTTTTCCCGAGGAGCACTCACATACCGGATATACACCCTTGAGTTCTTGTCCACGATGAGGGAATACATGGAGAGAGATGGAGTTTCCTGCGAGAAGTTCATTCAGTTTAATCTGAATGACCGATTATACGAGATGAGCCTCAGTGATATTGAGAATGCCTTTGGGTGGGACAAAGCAGAGATCTGGGTGAGGTTCGATCCGGAGAGACACACTCCCACCATTGAGGAGAACTTCTTGTTCTGGCACACCATCACCAGGAATGCACGAAATGTCAGGGACAAGAACAATGTCATCATCCATCCGGCGTTTCGATATGTGCACCGCCTCCTCTCCACCACTCTATTTTGTCTCGCTGAGGCGACAAATGTGCCGAATGATGAGATTCAGTTTCTTTGGGAGCTTACGAGTGAGTGCACGGTATACGGAGGATGGGCGGATTTGTGGATCACAAATTTCCTGGAGGCACAAAAAAAAGGAGAGATATCGTTAGGGGGCATGATAACCCTACTTGTGGAGCAGTTGCGCATCGCCACACCTTACGGCCTTTAGCGACTTGGTCGAGGGGAGTCTTATCGTATCACGTTCATCTGGATGGTCAACTTCTACTTGATCAAGACCACGACAGATCCACGAGCTTTCCATTGGTTGTACAGGGTGGAGGTGTCACTTTCATGAAGCTTTCACAGCCCTAGAGTACGAATATGGAGTTGGACACCCCGGTGATTTATTTGGCAATCGAGTCAGATGCAGAGTGCAGACGGGGATTTCTACAGGAGCTTAACACCCTCCAGTCCAGTCTGAGAAGAGTGCTCTACCATATACTATGGATCCACCGTATGATGCAATACTTTCGCCACATCCTTCTCCACAACACCAACAGCCTGATCCGATGGAGGAAGATCATAGCAGCCTCAGCAGTCGCCAACAGATTTCTTTTACCAGATGTACTACATGATCTATGGCCATAACCTGTATATGTCGCGGAGCTTGTTGGATATGGATGACGAGATTGATCAGCTTGCATCCAGAGTGTGGGAGATGCAGGCATGCGCTGGTGGCATCACAGGACATAATCAGCTAGAGGAATGAGGAGTGGAGGCTTCATATCAGCAGTGCTTTGGACATGGTGGTTCATCCTCACAGCGGTGATTGTGAGCACTTTTATTTTACGTACCCCCCCCCTACTTCGTTATGTATTGTGATTTGCTTTATTTTGTATACATTGAGGGAATTATAGTATTCCAGTGTGGGGAGGGAATTTATCATTCACTCCTTTTCTTTTGGGATGCTATATTTGGATGAATTCGGATATTTTTATAGTTTTGACATGCGGAAGATTTTTGGCAATTTATGATTGGAAAAACACAAAATTTTGTGATTAAGCCCCAATAAGGGAGAAAAGTCGTGCCGATGACATTTAAATAAACTTAGTTTTGATCATCCGAATCATCACTTTATACCTTCCATTATTGTTATTTCAACTTAATATTTTGTCATTACTTTCATTATTTTTCCGTGTTCGTATCACGGGTGTGTTTTTCCATGATTTTGTAGCCAATTGAATGGCATTTTACCAAATTAAAGAAGGTGTGAAGGAAATTGGAAGGGAGGAAAGGCTTGGAAGTTTGTAACTTCTGAAATTATTTTATAAGTGTGGTAGACCCTCTTTGTAGCGAGTAATGACAAACAGAGGATTTTGACAACTCCTAGTTTCATTTGTTCGTGAGTCGTGACTAGCCTGTCGCGCTCGCGATGAAAATCAGAACCATTTTGGTAAAATGTGAACTTACAGATAGAAAATTTTGCGAGTCGAGAAAGAGGTGTTATGAGCCGCGACACACCATCGCGAGTCACGACAAACATGTCACCAGCACGACAAGAATCAAAAGTTTTTTACAAACTATCAACTTTGAGGTCCAGTTTTTCGTGAGTTGAGAGGGACCTATTGCGACTCGCGACAGAGTTTCGCGAGTCGTGAAGGTGTTATCACGATAGCGATGAAAATCAGATTTTTTTGCCAAATTACAACTCCCAGTAACGTATTTTTTCGAGTTGCGGCGGACTTGTCGTGAGTCGCGATAGTCTATCACGAGTCATGATAGTCTGTCATGAGTTGTGATGGTTGTTTCGTGATCGCGACTAAAAATCAGCAAAATTTTGAAAATTTTGCAAGTCCCAGGATCAAAAGTTTGCGAGTCATGATAGGGTCGTCTCAAGTCGTGACGTAGGTTTGACTTTTGGGAGTCTATTGACTCCATCGTCGCGACTCGCGACAATCCCTTCATGAGTGAGATACTGTTCGTACGTGAAAAAATGGACAGAACTCGTCATTTTCCCTCTTCCACAACCAATTCTCCCCCGACAATCCAATCCCATCACCCCTTCCCCGCCATAACCGGCCAGAATCTTCCATTAAAATCGGCCGAAAACATTCCCCGTCACTAACCTCCATAAATCTGCATCAATTCAATCAAATAATCCATTAATTCGTTCGAATTAGAATCTCTAGAAATTGGGGATTTCGAATTTCCAATTGCTTAGGCTTGGACATTTTCATGGGCTAGTTTAATTCATCATCCCAAGCTTCGAATTGGTACAGTTCTTCAACTCTTTGCTCTTGAATTGTTATATTCATTGAATTGTTGATATCTATGAATGTGCTAATTTGTGGGAATTTTTGTGAACTGATTTGTGTGAATGAAATATTTATGAACTAATTCTTGTTGTGATATGGATTGGGAATGGTGAATAGGTTCATGAAATGGATGGGGATGTTGGTTTTGTGATTATTTCATCAATAGGTTCATGAAATTTGTGAATAGTTTTGTGACAGGATTATTTTTGTGATATGGATGGGGGATGTTGCATAGGTTCGAGAACTGATTATTTTGTGATATTTATTGGCCTTATTGTTGGATTATGGAATTATTGCAGATTTTCTCCATAAATAGGTTTTGTTCTTTTGGTGTTTGTTTTGGGCTGTGATTTTGAAGGATGATATTTTGGGATATTAGCTATGACTATGTATATTACCTTAGTTTGGTTTAATTGGCGAATCTTTGTGAATGCACTGATTTGTGGAATTCTTTCTCTGTGGATAGAATAATCTTTGGATTGTTCTTGTTTTAGAACTGTTAGAATGATTTTGCTAGTACAGTTTTGGTATCGTTGTCCTTGTGCAATAGTTAATGCATATATCACTATACTAGTTTGGATTTGATTATGCTTTGATTAGGCTTCCTTGTGCTTGCTTATTCTACATCACTTTCAATGTACCTAAGTTTTGTCACTATATCCCTGTGTGTCTGATGTAGTTTTCTATTTGAATAGACATTGCCTCAAAGAAGATATCGAGAGAAGGTTCTTCTGCCTTACCTCCACCTCCTTCACCGGTAGTCGAGCCTGCACCACCACTTCACCCAGACAGATTCATGGGATTGCGTCGGATCACGGATTCTTATGCTGAGAAGTTGGACATTTTATCTTCGAGGAAGATCCAGGAGACATGTTTCGCCGATGAAGCCACATTGGAAGCCCTTCAGCTGAAGGAGCCAATCATATGCCTCCTCGATAAAGGAGGTACACGAGGTTTCTTATCCCGAGGAGCACCAACATACGGGAGATAAACCCTTGAGTTCTTGTCCACAGTGAGGGCATACACGGAGAGGGATGGAGTGCCCTGCGAGATGTTCATTCAATTTCATCTGAATGACCGTTCATACGAGTTGAATCTCTCGGATATTGAGGAGGCCTTTGGGTGGGACGGAGCAGAGATCCAGGCGAGATTCAATCCTGAGAGACACACTCCCACCACTGAGGAGAACTTCTTGTTCTGGCACACCATCACCAGTAAGGCGCGGAATGTCAGGGACAAGAAAAATGCCATCATCCATCTGGCGCTTCGATATGTGCACCGCCTCCTCTCCACCACTATATTCTGTCACTCTGAGGCGATAAATATGTTGAATGATGAGATTCAGTTTCTTTAAGAGCTAACGAGTGAGGGCAAAGGATGTGGAGGATGGGCGGATTTGTGGATCACGAAGGTCCTGGAGGCAGCGAAGAAGGAGAAGGGCGAGATATCGTTAGGGGGTATGATTACCCTACTTGCAGAGTAGTTGCGCATTGCCACACCTGACGACCTTCAACGACTTGGTCGAGGGTATTCTTATCACATCATGTTGACCCAGATGGTCAACTTCCACTTGATCAAGACCATAAAGGATCCAAGGGATTTTCATTGGTTGTACGGGTCTTGAGGTGTGACTTTCATGAAGCTCCCATAGCCCTAGCATACGAAGCTGGAGTTGGACACCCCGGTGGCTGATTTGGCGATCGCCAGATGCACAGTGCAGCTGGGGATTTCTGCGGGAGCTTAAAAACCTCCCGGTCCAGTCTGATGAGGGTTCTACCCTATACTATGGATCCACCGCATGATGCACCTCATTCGCCACATCCTTCTCCACAGCACCAGCAGCCCGATCTGATGCAGGAGAATCGCAGCAGCCGCAACCAGCCTCAGTAGTTGCTAGCATATTTCTTTTATCGACTGCACAACTTGATCTACGACCACAACCTGTACATATCGCGGAACTTGTTGGATATGGATAACGAGATTGATTTGCTCGCATCCAGAGTGTGGGAGATGCAAACAAGCGCTGGTGGCACCTCATGACCATATCCCGGAGCATCGAGGTGTAGGGAAAGATGCCAAAAGAATGAGGAGTGGATGGCTTCATATCATCAGTGCTATAGACATGGTGGTTCATCCTCAAAGTAGTGATTGTGAGCACTTTTCTTTCGCGTACTCCCTACTTCTTTATGTATTGTGATTTGCCCTATTTTGTATATATTGAGGGCAATGTAGTATTCCAGTGTGGGGAGGGGATTTATCATTTACTGTTTTTCTTTTGGGATGCTGTATTTTGGATGTAGACTTGCATATTTTTCTTGCTTTTGTGATGCTATATTTTGATGCATTCGGATATTTTTGTAGTTTTGACATGCAGAAGCTTTTTGGTAATTTATGATTGGAAAAACACAAAAATTGAAAAAATAGAATATGAAAAAGAACAAAATAAAAAAGAAATCCCGCAAAGTTGAAAACCCGAGAGGGCAATTTAGGCAACATTGGGGGCCCGGATAGGACAAAAACCCGAAAAGGCAACCTAGGTAAAAAGGAGAGGCTAAATGTGGGTGAGATGTGAGCTAAAAGAAACATGATTTGTGGCTAAGATGAAAACCCAAAAGGGCTTCTAGGCAAAATGAGAGAAAGAGACAAAAAAAATTGGTTAAATATCTACTCATTTGCCAGCCTTGGATTCATAAGGTTGCGGTTGACAATTTGATGACCGGGTAGCCTAACATCATGAAACTTCTTGAAATTGGGTAATTTAGCGGGGAAAATGAAGCAAGGTATGAAATTCTTAATTCTTGATATGCTTCATTTTTGGGTTGATATATTGGTATAAAGTGAAGTTCGTACTTGAACATTTGA
>JAULKM010143256.1:0-18047 GCA_032355605.1 Rubia tinctorum | reverse complement strand
TGGATGACATATTTCCAAATGGATTCATCCCATAAGTACACAGGGCAAGGCATAAATTTCTAACCTCCAAACCAAATGTAGGATACCTTTTGTAAAAAAATTCCATTGCTCACCGTCTACCAGATGTCTAATCTTCCCATCAGTTGGTATGTCCCGCTCAGCATGCCACCTCAAGTTTTTTGCATCACTTGGATCTTCAAAACCGGTGACATTATAACACCGATCTTTCCAAAATTTAGCACCGGTTTTCCAAAAAACGGTGACATTTAGGCCCAGTTTTATAAAAACGATGCTAAATTTGAGCAAAACCGGTGCTTGGTTTAACACCGGTTATTTGTAGCACTGGTTTCTTCAAAAACCGATGACATTATAATACCGGTTTTTTGACATGTAGCACCGGTTTCAAAAAAACCGGTGCAATTATAGCATCGGTTTTATAAAAACCGGTGCTACACTTGGAAAAATTGGTGCTATTTACAATTGGGCACCAGTTTTCAAAAACCGGTGCCAAAAAACCAGTACTAAAAGTGAGGGTCTATGGTAGTGAAACATTGAACCCAAATATTTCATTAGATTCAATGCCCATGGGAAATAAGATGAAAAGACATTAGAAATGAGGGAGAATCCTTTTCTCTCCTACCTACTCTTAGGAGAATGAAAATGAAATAAACCAAACTTAAAAAATATTAGACATAGGCTTCTATATATAGTAGTGAGAAATTGGGCCTTGAAAAAGACCCAAAATGAGGCTAAAAACCCTAGCAACCGTAATTGGCATTGGTCGTGCTGCTTGGAACGGTCATGCTGGCTGAGTCTGGCATGGATCGTGCTGGCTGGCATGGACCTTCAGCTGGGACTCCATCTTAGCCTTCTAATTCTTATAACCACGTTGTTTAGAAGGGGCCGTTGGCTAAAAGCTCTTCTTGACTTCATGCTTGGATTTGCTTACAAAGGGGGGATTTCCCTCCTTGTCTACTTATAAATTCTTCCATTCAAAATAGACTTTTACCCTTTGCCTGTTGACTAACCACTTGATGACATTCTCCTCATCTTTTACCTCTATTTTTATTTGATCATATACTTTGGTAACCACATATGGACCCTCTCACCTTGACCGCAACTTAAAAGAAAAAGACGTAACTAAGATTGGAAGACAACGAATTTTATCCCCACAAAAAAGTCATTTTTCACTATTTTCTCATCATACCCTACTTGTATTTTCATTGTAAATTAGTGTGGTTTCATAGGATTCATGCCTAAATTCTTCAATTTATTGTAGTTCCAACTTCCTATGTTTCCCGGCTTCACTCAAGTTCATATTCAAGCATTTAATGGCCCAGTGTGTTTTGAACTCAAGTTTGAACAGGAGGAGACATCTCTTTCCAAAGATCATCCAAAAAGGTGACATGCCTATGGGAGTTTTGTATGTGGTCTAGTAGGCCCAGAGTGCATTATCCAATCGAGCAGTTCAATCCTTTCTATACGGGTTTACGGTCAAGGATGGTCTTGACTTCCAAATTGGATATTTCTTCTTGGCCATTTGTTTGTGGGTGCTAGGCATTGGATATCCTATGGGTTACTCCATATCTTTTAATCAAGGCTTCGATGATTTTATTACAAAAGTGAGTACCTTTATCACTAATTATAATTTTGGGTATATCTAACCGGGAGAAGATGTTGGATTTGAGGAAAATCATTAATGTGCACATTTATGCATGTATTAACCAATACCTTAGACACATTTATTATCATACTTTGGTTGGTTGATTGCAAGTTTTAGTTAGGTTTACACGACAAAGGGTTTAGACGAACATTATTGGTTTTGTTATCTAAATCCTGAGTTCTGTAGAATTAATTGAATCTAATGGATACTTTGTAGTCACGAGCACCTATATTTTTCTTTGTGATCTTATTAGTAGGTTTCTCATAAGTATTTTGACATCATTTTGTAGAAGGCCATCTGAGAGGGTGGTAAAAGATATTTGAATGCCATTCAAGAATTGTAGAAGATATTGAAGGTCATTCGAAAGAATGGTAGTAGATTAAAGGCCACAGACCTGAATGCGTAGAAGTATATGGAATTGAGCCGAGAAAGGAAAAATGAAGTTAAAAAGGACTAATAATGAAAGACGATGCCCACCTGCAGGCACGAAACCCAGCAAAAGCCAAACCAGCCTAGCACAGCTCATGCCAAGGGTGGATAACATGGCCCGTGCCGCCCAACACGGGCCGTGTCACAGCCCCTTGGCATGGGCTGTGTCAGTCCATGTTGCTCGTGTCCCAGATTCACTCCAACGACTAAGTAAAGATGCAGGCCACGTCGTTTAACACGGTTCCCATCATTTCAAGTCCAAAATGTGAGGACCATCCCATAGGGTGTGAAAAATGACATGTCATATGCTAATAAACTGAGAAAACCATCCTTCCAGCTGGGAGGCCACTCCAAACGAAACAGGGTGCGCAATCAAAGGTTAAAAACAAGGAATTAGCCCGAGAGTCATGCCAGACCATGCGGCCCTCTCTAACAAAAGCCTGCATGGCCCGTGTAAGACCATGCAGCCCACACTAGCACGTACCTGCACAGCCACTGCCATTTTTCACTAGCCGTATCAATTGTGGTTGCTGGGTTGTTTGGCCTAGTTTAGGCCATTTTTAAGGCCCAATTACCGACTACTATAAATATGGCCCTATGTATACTAGGGATTAAGTTTATGACATTTTAAGAGTTCAAGAGTAGACTCTAGAGAGCATATTAGTAGGTTGCTCGTGAGTATTTTGACATCATTTTGTAAAAGGTCACCCACGAAGGTGGCCGAATATATTTGAAGGTAATTGTAGAAAATATTGAAGGTCATTCGCGGGGAAGGTAGTAGATAGAAGACCAAGGACCAAAATGGGTGGTAGTAGATGGAATTGAGTCGAGAAAGGCATAATTGAAGTTCAAACGGTTAAGAACGGAAGACGACGTCAACTGGCCACAGACTGACACGGTTAACCCAACATAGCACGGTCTGTGCTAGGGGTGGCTAAAATGGCCCGTGCTGGCCAATATGGGCCGTGTCAGTCTGTGGTTCCCGTGTCCCATATTCACTCCAACGGCTAAGTATGGATGCGGACCGAGCCGTTTCACACAGACCACGTCGTTTCAAGTCCAAATTGCAAAGACCAACCTGCGGGGTGAAAAGTGACATGGCCCATGCAGTTCAACTTAGCAAAAAGTACTTCCAGCCTACGGGCTGATCCAAACAACACGGGACATGCAATCAGAAGTTCAAAAAAGGGCACCAGCCAGTGGCCAGTACCAGCACTAGCGTATGTGGCCTGTGTCAGACCGTGTATCCCACACCAGCACGATCCTGCACGGGTTGTACCATGGCCTGCGACCTATGCTAGCACGACCTTGCACAACCAGTGACATTTTTCACTGGCCACATCAATTGCGGAATTTAGGGTTGTTAGGCCTATTTGGGGCCTTTCTCCAGGCCCAATTGCCTACTGCTATATATACATGGACCTACGTCTACCAGGGTTAAGTTTAGGCTCATTTTTAGAATTCAAGAGTATGGTAGAGAGAGATAAAATATCTTCCTTCTCTCTAAAATATTTTCTCTTCTTCTCTTTATTTTTCTTTTGCCCAGAGGCAAAGAATCTAATGAAATACGTTGGTTCAATGCTTAGGGAGTAGTTAATTTACTTGGGGTTTGTATTTGTATTTGTATTTGTATTCGTGAATTAATGTTTGTTTTGTGAGATTCCTTAGATCTACCTATTTTTATGTGTTTGTGATTATTATTTTGGCTTGTTCTTTATGTTCTTATTAATTGCATAATCGTCACACTAGAACTGGCACACACCGTAATCTACTTTTACGTTGGTGTAATTATTCATATCCCCCAGGGAGGGAAACCTAAATCTGCTTAGGGTAATGATAGTCCAGTATCACGTGGGTGGATGCATGTGGGTTACCTAGTCAACGTTACGATCGACCATACATTAGTTAGTCGGCGAGTTGGTCTGAAGGGTTACGGATAGAGAAATCTATATTAGCAAAATAGAATTAGCTTTGAAACCCTAGGGCTATCAATAAGGTGCTTCACCCTCTTTGCCTTTTATGCCTTCGGAGAAGCATTCGTGGTGTAGTTCCTGGGACGTAATCGTACGAGGGAGATTCATATTTTCACAGCAGGAAAGGCCATTGTTGCACTCCTCTAATTACAAAGGTGGTGATGATGGAAGATTACATGCGTACCCTACATGATAGGTATGAGTAAGTATTTACCATCAACCAAACCACGTGTCATAAACACAAGTATAGGTTTGTGGTTCTTGTATGTGATGGAATCGAGGATTGAAACAACGTTGATCATAATACTCAAATATTCCCCAAGTGCTAGTTTATATAGTTGTTGGTAAACTCCCCCCCCCCAAATCTTGTTTTAACAATACTAATTATTCCTGATATGTGATCAGATTGACAACCCAATCGCAGCTGTGCGTAGTTGACTCTTAGATTCCTAAGATCTCTGTGGATGATCCCGGTCTTGCTACTATCTACCCCATAGGTAGTATAGTAGTAGGAATGGGAGAAAAAATATAAATTTTATCTTTTATCCTTGAAAAGTTCTCTCCTCTTGAGTTTAACAATGTTGGGAGGGGAGGCGGGTCACTCATCACTGTTTTCGCATCATTTTTCTTTGTCGCTTTAGCCTCGACCAATTTGGACATATAAATCACCACCACTAAGATATAACAATTACCACCAGACTCGGGGAAAGGACCCATGAAATCCATTCCTCACACATCAAAAATATCAACCGGCATTAAGAGAACTTGGGCCATCTCTTTTTTGAATGATATATTGCCCATCTTTTGGCAGCGATTACAAGCTAGAATGAACTCTCCTGTATGTTCCAATATGTTGGGCCAATAAAAGCCACATTCTGCTACCCTCTTAGCGGTCCTTTTATACCCAAAATGTCCACCTACATTGGAAGAATGGCAAAGTCTAAGGATTGATTCCACGTAATATTTGGAAACACAAATCCTAATCACTTGATCGAAGAAATGTTTCCATAATTAGGATCATCCCTAAAATATTCCTTTGCCTCATTTACCAACCTGTCCATTCTTATTTGATCAAAGGAGGGGGGAAACTCCCCCGTGGCAAGGTAGTTCAGTATGTCAGAATACCAAGGTTGGCTATTTGTCACCCCGAGCAATTGCTTCGAGAAATTCTTCCCAGATGGATTCCAACTTGGATTAGTGGGATCTAGGCTCTCAAGGGTTGTCAATCTACTTAAATGGTCAGCCACCACATTCTCACTACCCTTTTTATTTCTCACTTCAAGGTCAAACTCACCTAATGAGGCTAGGTTTTGCTTCCTTCTTAGTTATCAAAGGGCAAAGAGCCGCATGATCTGTGTATACAATGACTTTAGTGCCGAGAAGGTACTGTTTGAACTTCTCAAGGGCAAACCCTAAGGCCAGTAACTCATTCTCCGTGATAGATTAATTACATTGTGCATCATTAAAAGTCACTAACGCATAGTAAATGACATTTGGCACTCTTCCTACCCTCTTGGCTATCACTACACCTATATAATAATCCTTTGTATAGCACATTATCTTAAAGGGAAGAGACCAGTTTAGGGGTTGAATGATAGGAGCAGTAACAAACATTTCCTTCAAAGTGTCAAAGGTTTTACTACCATTATCATCAACAATGAATTCAACATCCTTTTGCAACAATTTGCATAAGGGAGAAGAAATCTTAGAGAAACGTCGGTAAAATTTGGCTTGACCTAAGAATGACATAATGTCTCTCACACAAGTGGGGTATGCTAAGGATTTAATTGTGTCCACCTCTAGACCTTGAGCCGACACCACATGACCTAGAAAAATTCCTTTTTCTACCATAAAGTTTCATTTCTTAGAGTGTGAAACAAGGCTGGTGTCATGACACCTTTTAGCACAAGTGCTAAATGGTGCAAGCAAGAGTCAAAGGAATCTCCGTGAATGGAGAAATCATCCATAAATAATTAAACAAGCCGCTCAATAACTCCAAGAATATGCTAACAATGCATCTCTGAAAGGTAGCCGGGCCATTGCAAAGACCAAAAGGTATGCGCCTATAGGTAAAAGAGCCAAAGGGGCATGTGAATGTCTTTTTCTCTTGGTCCTCGGGGTCGATGGCTATTTCAAAATACCCTAAATAGCCATCGAGAAAGCAATAGTATGAGTGACAGGATAATATCTCAAGAATTTGGTCGATTAAAGGTAAGGGAAAGTTTTCCTTGCAAGTTATTGCATTTAAGTGGCAATAATCAATACAAACTCTCCACCCATTTTGAATATAAGTTTCAACCAAATCCCCGTCCTAGTTGTCTACCACAGTCACCCCACTTTTTTTGGCACTACTTGAGTGGGACTCACCCACTTACTATCAGAGAGAGGATATATCACCCCCGCCTTAAGTAGCTTAAGGACTTCATCTTTAACTACTTCCATCATTGGTGGGTTTAACCATCTTTGAGGTTGGTGTACGGGTTTTGCATCCTCCTCCAATAATATACGGTGCATACAAATTGAGGGACTTATACCTTTGATTTTGGCTGAAGTCCAACCTATGGCTCCTTTGAATTTTGTAAGTACCATAATCAACATATCATTTTGGTCACTAGTGAGCCTACTAGAAATAATCACCAGTAATATCTCACCCTTGCCTAAGAAAGCATGCTTCAAGTCTTCTGGAAAATGCTTAAGTTTGACTATGGGTGGTTCCTCCATTGAAGGTTTGGTCTCATGCATCACTAAGTCATTCAGGTTTTTGGGTAGGGCCTCTATGTGGGTCTCAATTTGGGGATCAAACTCCCCCACGTTTTCCACTAAACTGTCATTACTAGAATCAAAGTGAACATATTCAAAGGATTATCATCTAAGTTCATAGAAACATCATAAACCTCTTGCACAATATCATCAAGACTATCAATCAAAATAGGGGGGAAGTGATCAGCAATGCACTTTACACTCTCATACATGTTAAATTCCACAATGCATTTTCCCCACTCTAAGGTTAATTTCCCAGTATGCACATCGACTTTAGCCTTAGAAGTTCTAAATAAGAATCTCCCAAACAATATAGAGGTTACCTCATTTTCATTTTCCATGTCTAAGACTTAAAAATCAGCCAGAAATGTTAGTCCATTCACATGAAAAATCAAATCCTCCACGACACGTCCTGGGTATATTGTAGAGTCATAGGCTAAATGTATGCCACCTCGGTGGCATATATTTTTGGAAAGTTCAATTACCTATACAATAACATTAATGGATTTCCCTAAAATCGACAATAGCATCTTGATGAAAGTCTCTTTAATTGTGCAAGGAATAACAAACATGCCCGAATCTTTAAACTTAAGAGGGAGGTCAATTTTCATGAGAGAGGAGAGGTGATTTTTAGTTTGATCTACCAATTTATGTATAAAGTCATTTTTTTAATCACATAAATTTTCCAACCATTTTCACATTTAGGCATAAAATTAATAGTGTCAAAAACAGAAGTGATAACCTCACAATGGCTGAGGATCCGGAATGATTCCTTGTGGTGCTCCTTGCCTTGATTATTCTTCAACTCATCAACAGAGGGGATGGTGAAGTCTCCTCATCTAATAGTTTCCATCTCCCCACGAGTTGGCTCACCTTCCATATTAACTCACTTACATGCCTTCCAACCTTCTCAACACTTGAGAAAAGTTGAATTCCAAAATCTGTGATGCAGCCAAATACTTGGTTTTGGAGTGAGTCACTAGTCTTACCAAAATTGGTTAAAGCCCCAAGTATTTCTTCACATGCAGTTCTTGGGGTGTATCTCATGACCGAACTGGGTGAGTCAAGTTACGGTCGCCATGCTCGTTCCCATTGGTCTTGTAATACAACAAGTTCCATCTCTGTCCCATAATCACTCAACCAAGAAATATTCTTTATAGGATGATCGTAGTGGCACCCTACAGAGTATCATATGTTGAATAATCTCCTCGGATATCTTCTATTTTTCTTTTTTAAAAAAATCAGTTTTTCAATAAAAACAAAGAAAATAACAAAGTTCGGAATCGTAGTGAAAGGATCATCGCTTTGCACCAAGAACTCAAACAATACCTATTCTGTAAAACAAAAAGAAAAAGAACAACACTAACTACTCAACTAAAAAGTTATGCAAGTTAACAAACAAACCTTTAAACTAGCATGCCCGACAACAGAGCCAAAATTTGACCTTGCCCCCTCTCTGCATTTTTAATTAAACTCGAGAGGAGGCTGAGTATTACGGTCAAAGATAAGATTTTTATTGTTGTTCCCGTTCCTACCTCTCATTCCTACTACTATGCTACATATGGGGTAGATAGTGGCAATACTGAAATCGTACTCAGAGATGCTAAGAATCTAAAAGTTAACTGAACACAGTCGCGATTGGGTCGTCAATCCGATCACGTGTCAGGAATAGCTAGTATTGATAAAACAACCTTATGGGATGGGGGTTTTACTAACAACTACTAGCATGCAAATTACAAGAAATTAAACTATGTAAACTAGCATTGGGGGAGTATTTGTGTAACATGATCAATGTTGTTTTATTCTTTGATTATATCACATACAAGAACTACAAACCCATCCTAGTGTTTATGACACCCGGTGTGCTCAATGGTCAATACTTCCCCATACATTTCATGTTGGGTGTGCATGTAATCTTTCATCCGCACGAACTCCGTAATTAGGGAAGTACAAAATAGCCCTGCCAGTTGTGCAGATCTGAATCTTCCCCATATGATTACGTCCTGGGAAATACACCATTAATGCTTCTCCCTGGGTCTAAAAAGGAAAAAGGGTGAAGCCCCTTATTGATGGCTCTAAGGTTGCAAAATGCTTACCCTAGTTTGCTACTATCTCTATCTCTATCTGTAACCCTTCAGGCCAATTTTTCGGCTAAGACTAGTGTATGGTTAATCGACAATCCACATGCACATATCCATACGATTTCGGACTATCATTACCCAAAGAACATCTAGGTTTCCCCCCTATGGGATATCAATAATCGCTCCAACATGAAAATAGACTACAATGTGTCCCAGTATTAGTGTGACAATCATGCAATTAATAAGAACATGAAGAACAAGCCAACATAATAATCAAAAACACATAGAAATAGGTAGATCAAAGGAATCTCATAAAAAAATAATTCATAAATACGAATACAAACCCCAATTAAATTAACTACTCCCAAATAATTGAACCCAAGTATTTCATTGGATTCAATGCCTTTGGGAAAAGTAAAAATAAAGAGAAGAAGAGAAAAGAGTTTAGAGAGAAGAAAGAACTCCTTTCTCTCTCTAACCTACTCTGGAAATCTAAAAATGAGCATAAACTAAACCCTGGTAGACATATGTCCATACATATAGTAGTATGGTATTGGGCCTTGAAAAATGCCCAAAAGAGGCCAAAAAACCCTAGTTGCCGCAATTGACACATCCAGTGGAAAATGACATGGGCCTTTCCTGTCTGTTGGCTTCGTGCTAATACATGTCACACGCCCAGGAACCACCCATGCAACCTCATGTTGGCATGACCTTCCTAGTCTGGCACGGGTCATGTAAACCGGCACAGGCTGTCAACCAGAGCCTCATTTTGAACTTCTAATCATGCACCCTGTGTCGTTTAGCGCAGGTCATCGCCTGGAAAAACTTTTTTCTCAGTTGAAAATCGTAGTCAGTGTCATTCTTTGCACCCGTGGGTTGGCCTTTGCATTTGGGAGTGGAAACAACATGGACCATATGAAATGACACGGTTCACATTCATACTTAGCCACTGGAGAAATTTTGAAGACACGGGCTGGCCAGTGCAACACAGTTCATGCTAAGGGGTGTGACATGGCGTGTGTTCACTAGCACTGGTTGTGCTAGATACCCCTGGCACGGGCTGTGCTAGGTGTGTTAGCCTTGTACCGGTGCTTCGTGGCGGCAGGTTAGTTAAGCCAGTTGGCAAAACCTTTCATTTGCTTACCATTTTGAACTTCGGTTTTGCTTTCTCTAGCTTAATTCCATCTACTACCATGCATTTTGTTATGTGCCATTCTATCTACTATGTACTTGCGAATGGTTGTCAATATCTTCTAACATTCTTGCAAATGGCCTTCAAATATCTTCTACTGCCTTCGTGGATGGATTTCTACAATATGAATTTGCAATCCTCACAAAACACCTGCTAATAAGCTCACAAAATAATATCTAGGTGCTCGTAAGGACAAGGTGTCTAGTAGAACAAATTAAGTCTAAACAACTGGAGATTTAGATAAGAAAACCCAAAAATGCTCATCTAAACCCTTTGTCGTGTAAACCTAACTAAAACTAGCAATCAACCAAACAAAACCAAATAATAAATGTTTCGAATGTATTGGTTAACACATACATAAAGGTGCACATCACTTGCCTCATATCTCAATGTCGAATGCACAATGTCACTGTTCTTGCCCTCCTTTCTCCGATGTTGTTGAGTGATGGAGTGCAAGAAAGAGTGCACATCAAAGAAAAAGGCATCCTCATTGTAGCCAGTGACCTCAGTATAGTACTTCTCTCTTAATCCTCGATCCATATCTACATGATCAGAGATCTTTCAATGTCTCCCAGGTGGAACTTCGCTATCTTCTCCCTAAACCTGTTGTGGTCTTGTGTGACAGTCGCGAGAAAATCCAAAGTGTATCTGATGTAGGTAGAAGCTGATTTTATTGTGAAATCCTTGAGCCCAATCCTTCTCAATAGTACCCTGACTGGTTTGTAGAGTTTGAGGTCCTTGAGGGTTCCCTCATTTACAAACCTAGTCTCTTAGATGGAGCGCCCAACAAGATGGTCCCATCGTGCCTGGTGCTTTGGAAGGAGTGTCGTCAATCCCATAAATGACACACTAGGTTCCCCTTTCTTTCTACGAGGTATGATGAACAATACAACACAAGAAAAAGCACCAACAACAATAATACCAAACAATCCTCAACAAACTACCCCAAATGCAAAACCTTTCCCACAAGATTTCAACAATCACAACAAAGCCCCTACTTTCAAGAGGTCCTAAACATACAAATACCAAAAAATCCAAAAACTCAAAAATCCACAAATCCACAAATTCTCTAACTATGAATTGGCCGAGTACCTTAGGCGAAGATCGGAGCTAAATTTTTTGTGGATTTGTGCTTGGAGAGTGTGTGGGAATCCTTCTAGACCAAATTATAGCAATACTTGACACCGGGAACGAATCAAAATTCAAGTTTTTGGGAGAAAACTTGAATGAGAGTCAAACTAAATTCTGAAAATCAAGGTTGAATTTGGATGTTTTTGGGAGAAATAATCACTAGGCTTTGTAGGTTTTGGAAAAAAAACAAAGGTGGCATCCAACGACGACCAAATTTTGAACTCTTCAAGATGTGCAAGTTAAGTATCCCAATTTTAGATGTGATTGATAAAAATCCTCTCTATGTTAAGTTTCTAAATGATGTTCAAGTCTATCAATTCGGAGTGAACACTTAGGTTTTCTAATGAAATTTCTCAATTTTGGAATTTATAAATGTGCATGTGAAAGAAAAGAAGGGGTGTATGGGAATACCATAAATAAGATTCTTCCTATTTCCTATCGTCTTATCAGATTTTTCTCTTCCTAGGGTGATAATTATATTTTCTCTCTCTCTCTTAATCCTCATAACTCTCCTTAAAACAGCTACAATTCCTCTTTAATTTCTTCTTTTACAGGTTTCTCACAAGATTAACAACTCCAGCATTTTCTCATCCTTCCCGTCTCACAATCTAGATCTTGTTCATTTAACAAGTACGTTCTATAAAACACTATGGTTTCTTCTTCTATTAGCCCCCATTTAGAACATGAAATCTTCAATCCCTCATTAAAATTTTCCTTGAGAGAAGTCCTAAAGAACGCAATTACTCAGAGGATAAAACCTTACGGGAGAAAACAGTCTCCGAAAACATAGAGATGCATTTTGTGAGGAATGGCTCCCCAGACCCCCAAAGGTTTCCGAGTAGAGAGAGTTTTAGTGAAGAAACATCTCCTGGATTAGGTGGTGGAAAGGAAAAGGGTTTGATGAGGGCTTCGAGGAGAGGAAGCCCTAAGCTTGTGATGTCTCAGATGGATGGGGAGCCGGAAAATGTTATCTCCTATGCTCCCTTAGGGAGAAAATCCGTTGTACAGAAAAGACAAACCTTGAGAGCTTTATCAAGCAAAGAAAGAAGCCTCGATAGATTGGATGAAGCATATGTAATGCCTAAATAGGTATCAGCACTTCTCAAAAAGCTCCCAGTTTATCAACGCGTCCATTTAGATATTAAGTTGAAGTTCCTCTAGGAGGACAAATCCCCTACAACTTTACCAGTAGGAAGATCAATTACCTATCACAAGCATATAAAATTAGGGTTAAGCTTTCTCTCTCCCACCCCCTCCCCCACCCCACCCCCCTTTTATCTAAGCTAATGAAGGAGTTTAATGTTAGCATATCTCAGCTTCACTCCAATGTTATAGTAATTAAAATGGCCTTCTTAGTTAGATGTATGAAGCTCAATGTTACCCCTCGATATAGGTTGTTTTGAGCGATATACTACTTTTCCTGCAACCGTGATGTGAAAGGAACTTTTACCCTAACCAAAAGGCACGTGGTTAAAAAGTTTATCCTCCCCCCTTTGAACAATGCGGGATAGAAAAGAAAAGGACTAATTTTCTACCGTAGTGGTGCTTATAAGGTTACTCAACGGAGTCCCAAAGTTAAGGTAGAGTCAAGGAAGGGAGGATATACCATTCTTGAAGAGCTTCAAGAAGATGTGTCGCGCCTTTAAGAATCCAAGACTTTGGATAAAAGATCATATCTTCAAGAGTCTAAGGATGGAGGCGGAGGATATGTTTGGCACGGGGAAGTTTGTGATGAGTATATTTATGCTCCAATTGCTCGTCTAGCCCTTCAATGAGCGGCGTAGGGGGATTTAGGCTCAAAACCAAATCTAAGGAGAATAAGAAAAGAAATAACACATATGAGGGTGGCCCATCAAATGTAAAGTATCCTCGATTACGAGACCCTTTACGAGAAGTGCGGATCCAAGAACCAACCCCTTCGGATATCTTCAAAGGTTCTTAGGCTTGAAAGCTTGTGTTCTTTTTGCCAACTTTTACCTTCCCCTTTTTAGTTTTTATTACTTCTTTTTTTTACCAATGTTTTTTCCTTTTTCAGTGGATTTCCTTGACGCTCTTCAGGAGGATGATATCGAGGTCCCTCACATTGTAACCCCACTTACCGCAATATCGGAAGGCTCAACTAGGGGTGGAAAAATAGACCCGTAACCTGCGGGTCAAGCGGTTATCTATTTTTAAACCCGTACGGGTATAGGTAAAATAGGTAATGGGTTAAATGGGTAATGGGTCAAATAGGTAGTTGAAAAATATGGGTTGAACGGGTTGGGTTTTTGGGTTGACTGCGGGTTAACCCATATGGGTTAAAACCCGCGGGTTTACCTATATGAGTTTGTATATAAACCCATATTTGTCAATATATGAGTTGAAACCCGTGGGTTTACCCATATGGGTTAGTATATAAACTTATATGGGTCAATATATAGGTTAAAACCCGCAGGTTTTACCCATATGGATTGATACATAAATCCATATGGGTTTTGGGTTGAAACTCGCAGGTTTACCCATTTTTTATCCCGTGAATTGAATGACTTTCAACCCGTGGGTGGAGCAGGTTTCAACTCGACACATTTTGACCCAACCCATTTTTAACCCATCATAAAATTGGTCAAAATGGGTCATACTCGTATTTTTAATTACCCATTTTACCCAACCCATAATTGACCCGTCTGCCCATTTTCCACCACTAGGCTCAACTCAGCCCCCTCAAGTAAAGGCGAACAACTCTTCGATGAGGTCTCCAACTTTAGCTAATCCCAAAAAAAGGCCAAGGATCAATCCTCTCATTCCTACGTCTTCGTTCACCATGTTGAACTCCTGTTGTAATGCAACTCCATTCTCCCACTTGCTCGAGTTCTTAGGAGACGTGGGCAAATATCCCGCGGTGAATGTTGCAACTGACATATATATCAGAAGTTATCTTCTAATAGTTCTTTACTGACATACATGTTGTTGCAACTGTTCAGTCTTCGGTACAGTCCTCCTCAAGCATCATCTTCTCCCTTCTATAGCTGCTCCATGGCCTCCTCAAGGCTGCGGCAGAAGCTGCACGGAAGCAAGAGCGTCTTAAGCTCCAAAAAGATCTTGAGGTTAGGAAGGAAACATTTTTGAGGTTGAAGAAGAACCTCGAGAAGAAGGACAGTAACTTCAAAAAATTAAAAATAAAAAAGGACCGTCTTGCCGAAAAATGTATCCCTGAGGCTCACCACCGGCGGAACTGGGGGCGAGCCGGTGCGGCCGCCCCCCCCCCCCAAACCTCCGATGACCAAGGCCTAATTTACTGTTCCGCACCTCCTAGCCCAGCCCCACCCCAGCCCCGTCCCCGCCAAGCCCCGCCAAGCCCCGCCCAGCCCAGCCCAGCCCAGCCCCGCCCCTCATGAGAAAAGGGTCTAGTTCCGCCACTGAGGCTCACCATGCC
Organism: Rubia tinctorum; assembly: GCA_032355605.1. Classification (NCBI taxonomy): domain Eukaryota; kingdom Viridiplantae; phylum Streptophyta; class Magnoliopsida; order Gentianales; family Rubiaceae; genus Rubia; species Rubia tinctorum. The sequence continues at coordinate 3,406 of JAULKM010143256.1, read as the reverse complement.
CTCTTCGATTTTTACACCAATAAGGTGGTGAAGACCAAGGAGTTTAAACATTGTTTATCTATTTTCCGAAGACCACTAGAAATGACTAGATTTCTTCGATAGCCCCTTCCTTGCTTGAAGATCAAGTCCAGTTGCTACAAAAGTACATTCATAACCACACCAAAAAAACGGTTTGTTGAAAAGTGGACAGCAACCACTAGTGATGGTGGCCCTGAAGTTTCAACTTCTTGACTTCATCAAGGAGTCCCAAAAGTTTTTCAATGTTGAAAACCTCTAGAAGATCGATCTCAGCGCCATCACTACTGCTTCAAAGTCTAATCCTAAGGTGGAGCCCTCAAAAAAATCTGTTCTTTTTAAAGAAGGATGGGGATGATGTATGAATTCTTTCCTTCCTCTATTTGTATTTAAACTTTTGAGAATGATTATCAATGGATTTGGTAACTTCTATTTCAGTTTTAAAAATTATTTTTCTCTTCTTTTTTGTTTTATTACTATCGTAGTGTCATTTTTTGCGAAAGGTGTTGGAAAAATCCCTTAAGGATTTAGAAAAAGGTCAGGTTTGAACTGCCTAAGGCTTGCAATGAATTAACCTGACTCACTCAGGAGCTATCTCTAGCTAATAAGAAACTAGAATCTAGGAGCAATAACAACAATCTATCAATTTGACGTCTCCTTAAAGAGCTACGCCAAGAAAAAAACCACGAGTAACACATATGTTGCTCTTGATATTGTAGAAGAAGCTTGAAATCCTTGTGAGATGCGGCATCAGGAAGTCTTGCACAGGATAATGTGTGAGTATCCCGCCTTTTACCACTGTCTCAGGGATGTCAGGATATATCATACACTATCTTTGAGAAAAGTCATTGAATATTACCAAAGGGAGGCCAGAAATTTTGAAGCCCAAGTTCGTGAAATGGTAAAATGAAATTGGTGCTAAGAGATATCTAGGTTGCAGAGGACTGTCGATGATAACGTTCGAGTATGCAAAGAGCTCGTAACTCAAAATTCTTGACTTCAGGATGAAGTGCCAGAATAAGCTTCCACTATTGGGACATTCTCTGATAGTCTTCGAGCTTATGGGTTATCCCATGGAGTTCTTAATATGGGTCATATCAATTATATTCCCAAGTTTTATGGGACACCGCTAAGGATATGATGAATCAGGGCCTAGATAGAGAGCCTCCTTATTGCGTAGTGTATGGTGCGATCATGGAATGGGTAAAACGTACTCGTCTGGCTGTTGATACTAGTTCTTTCCAAATTTTTCCCTCGACGAAGAAACACTCAAAGAAGCCTTCTCAAAAATTTGCATGAACAAATAAGCTTAGCAAAGACAGCATTCCGGTGATTTCTCAAAGTTGTGGCAGTGGAAATGCTTCTTCCCTATCGAGATTGATAGTTAAGGAAGAGGTTCTCCATCTTCATGTCAAGGTCGTGTAAACCAGATTTCTGATTACGCGGAGAGAGAATTTGATTGTCTTTTCCAAAGAGCCACTTGTATTAAGGCCACAAATATTCAGTGGTCAGATTAGGTGTAACAATTTTATATCATGTTGTACTTTGTATTGTAAGCTTGTAATATTATTAAAAATATCCCTCGATATATACTTATTGAAGCGAATTTGTAAATAAATATACTTCGTCATGTTTTGATGTAAGAATAAGAGAACTTTGTCTATGCTGACGTAAGTATAAGAGTATTTCATCGATGTCGATGTATGGGCACAAGTACTTTGTCTTTGTTGACGTAAGTATGAGAGTACTTCATCTTTGTTGACATAAGTATGAGAGTATTTCATCTTTGTTGACGTAAGTATGAGGGTACTTTGTATTTATTAACAAAAGTATGATGTAACTCATATATTAATCGACTACAGGGCATAGTATATGAGGTTTTATAAAATCAACAAGCCGCAGCACATGGCAAACAAAACTGGGATAATTAAATGCAGCGCATGGCGTACAAATCCACAAAATAATCTGTTCTCATGGGTGATCTTCAATTTACACCATGTATTATCCATCAGTGAAGAACACCAGTTATTTCCTAGAGCTGTTTTTTATTGGATAAGCAACTCCCTTGCTAGACTTTCAACTTTGAACCAGATACAATACCACGCATTCAGAACTGGTGTTAGTTGCAAAGATTGACAATGTATCACCCTTGTGGAATGCGATCTCTTCCCATCATTTCAAACACATAACTCCCTCCGAGGTGAGCTTTGAGACTCTGTATGGCTCTTCCCAATTCGCAGCTAACTTCCCATCGAGTTCTTGTTGGCTCTGCTGGTTCTTTCTTATGACAAGGTCTCCTGGCATAAATTGGAATTTTCACGCCCTTCGATCATGGTAGTGTTTGACCCTCTATTTCACCTTACCTTCATGGAGAGACACCAACTCTCTCTTCTTCTCATCAAGTTCTAGATCCAAGCGATAGTTGTCTTCATTTGCCTCCCCTTCGTTGGTCACAATCATCCTTGGGCTAGGTACACCGATTTCTGCTAGAATCACAGCTTCTAAGCCACAGACCAAGCTATATGGTGTTTCTCCAGTGGCAGAAGACTCAACTGTTCAATAAACCCACAACACACTTGGAAATTCATTTATCCAACTTCCATCTTCTCCTTCGAGCCATGCCCGAATACCATTGACAATAGTGTGATTAGTAACCTTAACTTGCCCATTCGCTTGGATGATACACCACTATCAACTTATGCTGGATTTTGAACTCCTCACACTAGCTCTTGAACAGGTCATGAGTAAACTAAGTCTCATTATCAGTTATGATAGTTTTTGGAATGCTAAAACAACAAATGATATTCTTCTAACAGAACGAGATGACAGATTTTCCCTTCATATTTGTTAACGGTTCAGCTTCCGCCCGCTTAGTGAAATAATCAATGGCTACAATGAGATACCTGAACCTTCTTGGGGATTCTAGGAAAGGTCTTATAAGGTTGATCCCCCACTTGTCAAAGGGACAAGAATTGTGTATATTCATCATCTCCTCCTAAAGGACATGGATGATTGAGGTATGTCTTTGACATTGGTGGCAAGACTGGATATACTTGTTTGCATCATCGAACATCGTCTGACAATAATATTCAACTCAAATTAATCTTTTGGAAATAGATCGATCCCCCTGACGACTTCCACAAATCCTCTCGTGGACTTCTTTAATTAGGTAATCAGCATCGTAAGGTGTAACACAGCGAGGCAGTGGTTGCATATGGCCCCTTCGATACAGAATATCATGTTGTATCACGTACCTCAGAGCTTTGAGGCGTATCTTTATGTTTTTGACAAATCTGGGAGGTCGTCGCCGTACATCTCAAAGATACTATTTTTAAGCCCAATTTGCTCACTAAATACAACTAAGTAGATAGATTGGCAAGTCGGGGTCGTC
>JAULKM010143245.1:1590-18047 GCA_032355605.1 Rubia tinctorum | reverse complement strand
GGAGGAGGTGGGGGGGGTGGGGGGGGCCGGGGGGCCGGGGGCGGGGGGGGGGGGGGGGGGGGAGGGACGTGGGAGCGAGGGCGCGCAGACGCGTGGAAACATGAGCTTCCCACGCATTTCTTGTTCCGAGGCCTGTTTACTTCAGTGTGTTGGGGCGTGCAGTTGAGCGCCCAGGCCACGCCCGATCTTCTTCACCCAGCCGGTTGGGTGGCCAATCTTCGCGTCGGTCGGCCGACCTTCTTTCTTCAAATCCGGACTTTTCTTCTACCAAATTATATTGGCCTTCACTTTTAAACCCTTATTTCCTTGTGAACATTCATTCTTGAATATCCCATCATTAACATGATCATAAAAGACCTTCCTTAAGCCCCTTAAACTAGAGACTTAGGATATAACTCCTAAATCATCATCCTAACTCTCTTACTAACAAAGCATCCATCATTCCTACACAAAAGCTTAGTCTATTAAAAATATGAGGTTCAAACGTGATAAAAAGAGATGAGAACATCACTCATAAGGATACAATTCCATTAGATTCATAGTAGGTTAAGAAAAGAAGGATTTAGATATGAAAAACTGAAATAGGTCATCCAACCCTAAACCTACCTAAATCTAGCAATCTTTCAACAAAATTATAACAAAAGAGATGTTAAATACTTAGGAAAATACATGCATGTTGGCGTCTCATCAGTGATCCAATGAACAAACCCCAAAATGTTTGATTTGATGCATCCTCCCTTTTATTAGCTCCTTCATCATGGAAGCTAAAGCTTGAACTCGCTCCTCAAGTTTGGGGGTTTCCAGATTTGAAGGTTTTTGTACCCTTGTTCTTTCCCCCATACCAAATTGTCTAGTCCTATTGGCCATATCTTCAAACAATGCCATGACATCTTTAGGGCTCTTGTTGGAAATCGACCCATTACAAGCGGTATTGACCATTATCATATCTTCAATGGACAATCCATCAAAGAAATAGTATACAAGACCTCCTTCCTTGTATGGTTGATAGGGGAAACTAGCTAGCAACCTCTTAAACCTCTCTCAATATTCATATACAGATTCACCCAAATATTGGGAGATATTTCTTAGCTCCTTCTTCAAACCTGCCGACTTAGATGCCTGAAAGAACTTTTCTAAAAACTTCTGCTTCATGTCCATCCATGATGTTATACTTCCCAGGGGGGGTATAGTATAACTAATCTTTGGCCGCATCCTTCAAACAGAAAGCAAACTTCCTTAGATTGAAATTATCCTCCAAAACTCCGGTTGGCTTCATATTCATGCTCACAAGGTGGAACTCAGATAAGTGCTTGTTCGCATCCTTCCCACTCATCCCGTGGAAATATGGTAGACAATGGATTATCTCGGACTTGAGCTCATAAGTGACATTTTCCGGAAGGGGGGGGGGAATGATGCAAAACGGTTGACTCACTAGGTTAAGAGCCATGAGCTCCCTCAAGGTTCGATTATCGTCTGCCTTATTTGGAGTACCTTGGTTAGCAAAATGTTCTAGCCTCCTTGCTCTTTGGAGTAACTAAAAGATCAGAATAGTATTGCGAGGGTAATTGTCTATTGGTACGAGTATCGACCATAAATCAAGAACCAAAGCAATACAACCTTATCCCCAAGTAACAATAAAAAAATAAACGTCAACAACACACAACTAAAAAGACAAACACACACAAAGAACTACCCTAACACTTTAATAAAATACGTCTTTTCTCTGGCAACAACGCCAAAATTTGAGAGGCTATCATCGTGCGTCTCAAATATAGTATTTATAGGCTCTAATTGCGGCTAACTAATAGAAAGTAACTAGTATCAAGTTGGGTTTGTCCACAAGGAAAATGAGGTTTTATCGAGTGTTAAACTTAGTTAAAAAGCACATGAAGAAGTCACTCTACGTGGGTGGTAACAAAGTAAGGGGTTTTGGTTTTGGAAAATACTATGCTAACTTTAAACTAGTAAATTAACAAAATATTATAGAGAATGATTCAAATACGATCACGCTAGCACGAAAGGCGGAATAAAGATTATAGCGAGTCTTGAGCGCAATTGGTTTACATTTATAGTCATCCTTTGACCATCGAATAATTATCCTATTTTATGCATGAATCACATATTTTGGAGAACTTATCAACACCTTTCGAGTGAAAATATTTCTCGCCTCTCCTCGGTTATAGTTAGAGTGGGCGATTGGTACAACACAATAGCACTTACCCTCGGGTCACCCTAGACGATCAACGTCATAGACTTCCCTGAGCACAACAATACACATGGAGAACCAATACAACTAACACGATATCCTACAGGCGAGAAATATTGGGATAGCACAAGTATATCAACTAATAATGAGTACAAGGATCGGCCTTCATGCTAATCGTTATTAGTCAGCCACATTGATAATTAGTCAAACACATTCAAATTCATCTTAAATCTTAGAAATTTTATTAATCAATAATCATAATTAGTTGTCACACCCAATTATAACTTAACATCAACTAACGATAATCACATCGATAAAAAGTCAAAGTCTTCCGGGTTTGACAAAAAACCTAGCAAATAATTAACCTACAATCATCAACTAGTTGATCATCTTATTCTAAATCATGCATTAACTACACATGAAACCACAAAATATACTTGATAACCAAAGTACAAAATAGGATAAATCAAATATCACAAATTCATACTCGAAATGCCTACCAATTGCTCCCAAGAGTATATTTAGCCTAGATTAGCTAAACCCATAACAAAAGAACAAAAATCCATGGTAAGCATAGGAGAAATTATGGACAAATAAATTCAAACTAGGGATTTGTAGAGAGGAAATTCAGGTGAAGGGAAAACGTTGTGAAGAGATAGACTAAAAATGAGAATTAAAACTGCACCCCAATCCGCCTCTGCGGACCGCAAGACATCTCTGGGGCCTGTAATGGTCTTTGTTGACCATGAGATTTCCCTTTGACTACCGCTGTAGGCTGTGGTACACCTCTGCGGCCCGCGGAGGAGTACCTGCATGCTTCTACAGAAATACCATATTTTGGCCTTTTGTCTGCAAAATCTTCTAACTTCTTCGATGCTTCTTCAAAAATTGAAGTCCTCCAGACCCAAACACTTAATTATGATCTAAAACACTTCACAAATTAAACAATTAGGATATAAAACATATGACTTCATCCTAACCACTTAATTGATAAAATGATTATTTCTTTTTAGTTAAGTCCGTAATCTATTACCAAATTAGATTTCGAATGTGTTAAAAATGGGATATAAATTGAGAACACCAACAACAGATACACATGAATTTTTTTTTATGTTAGATCTGAGCTATCCCCAGTAGATGTACAAATAATAAAGCCAAAAGCATACTTCATAAACCTTGTGTTGGATTGTTGGGGCTATGATAGTCTTGTGAGTATTGAGAGGATATTTGCGATAGATTCATCTTGTGAGTGTTGTGATGGTAATAGACAACAATATTAATTGGCTAGTCATGTAAGAAATCTCATGTTAAGAGCATCATACCTATCGCGTTGGTGTTATTAAAATCCTAATTTTGGAACACCTTGGCTTACCTCGATAATTGAGCGGTTTTACTTGGTAGAAACTATAGTGACACAAACTCTAGAGTTATCTTGAGGTCTTGATGTCATGTTCATAGTGGAGGTTCATTTTCTGTGATTGAGTTTACTCCCGTACCTAACATTTGCAACCTATGCAAGATATTGTTCCTTTAAGCGGGTGCCTGTTAGCGTTTAGAGTAAGCTATATGGGTGGTCAATAGAGAAGTGCACCCCTAGAAAGTTATAGAGGATGTGAGAGGTTAAGGATGGGGAAAAACCAATTGTGTGAAAAACATTAAGGGTTCCCAGAGAATTAACATCACAACACTATGCGATGTAACATGAAAATAGGTTGATAGCTATTTATGTGAGTTAGAGTGTATGATCAAGTCTATACATCTATATTGTGATGCAAATAACCCCTAATATTAGTTAGTTCATACTTTGTCTTGTTTTACTAGCATGATTTTAGATTTAGTATTTAAAAACCCCCTACAACTATTCCTGACACATAATTGGGGTGACGCTCAAGAGTGAATTGTGTTTAACATGAAAATAGGTTGATAGTTTTTTATGTGAATTAGAGTGTATGATCAAGTCTATACATATATCATGTGATGCAAATAACCCCCAAGATTAGTTAATTCATAGTTTATCTTGTTTTACTTGCATTATTTTAGTTTTTGTATATAAAACACCCCCTACAACTATTCATGACACACAGTTGGGGTGCCCTCGAGATTTAATTGTGTTTGCCTAACGTTTAGGCTTCAATATCTCTGTGGACAACCCTGGGCTTGCCACTATCTTTGTTTATCATAGCTAGAAATAAGTTCAGGAGCAATATAAAAATTCTTATCTTTGAACAACAGTGTTCGCTGGTTTTAAACAATCCCACGGGTGCCGGTCAATAATAATGTTGTGACCAGGTGATGTTGGGATAGAGTGATCTCACTACTACAGGACACGGTCAATTGCACTAGTATTTTCCCACAATTGCACCAGTAAAATATCCCTCTGAAATTCAAGTGCGTAAGTATAGCGGTGTACTTGGTTGTTACAAAGGCACCGGTCGGAGAATACCGATGTAAAATTAATATGCACTAGTATAGTGTACCAGTGCTAGAAATATCAATACAATATTTAAAATGAGGAACTGCAAAATTCTATTCCGGTGTAGACTGTAAATACCGGTGTAGTTATGTTTCAAATGCTGGGGGGGGGGGGGACAACAACAATTGCACCGGCACAGTGAATAATATCGATGTATATTCGTATTTTACATTTGCACCGGTATTGGGATATCGATGTATGGTTGTAAAATACATTTGCAACGGTATGAAGAAGAATGAATATGCACCAACATATTGCAATTGCATCAATTTTTTACAACGGTATTTTATTCCAATTTCCTGTTCTATTAATTTGAGGTTAAACCGGCATTAAAATATTCAATTTGCGGTGCATATTTTGTTAAGCCAGTATTGTGGAATTCTACCAGTGTAACTTTGTATTTTTTTGCTACGGCATAATTGTTTCCTGATGGGCCCTCCCGGATAATTTTCTGGGGAATATACAGCCAGAAAAAGGGAATCAAAACTACTATAAATTGAAACGAATAAACTATAATCAACTACAAATGTATGAAATTATTGATCGCAGAAGTAAAAAATTAATATTAATGTCTAACAACCCCGCATGCACATAAATCTAAAAACCCAGACAATTTGTCTAAGAATTGGACCATAAACCGATCACACAAACTAAATATTTTTAAGCACAGAAATTTAATAGTCAACCTATGATGTGATTCTTGTCATCCAGCAGTTGTAATGGAGAATTTTCCCGTTGCTGGTACTCATTGATCCATGCCCCACACCATCTCTCCTCCATAAATTGTATTTCGTAAATATGGTATAGCCCTTGGCCCTCTGGCAAGATCTGTGATATTTACAGTTATAAGGTTAGTATACAATTTTGTCTTTGATATTTACAGTTATAATGATAGTAATTAAGAATTATTATGTTTGTTCCAAGGGACTTTTACCTCAAGGATATTGTTTAACGTTGTGTGAATAACCAATTCTTCCATGAATAGCACGACAGAGTACCCCCATTGCTACAAACCAAGCTGAGTTCGGTACTGCATGGAAATGCACAATTCGTCACAAATATTTTTGTTATGAAATAATGTTTCAGAAGTATTTTTTGTTATGAAATGATGTTTCAGAAATTGATTTTTAGGATTTAATGACTTACCTTTATGTTCTTGATAGTCCACGTGTGGTCGGGACTTGGTTCCGTCTTCCTCTTCTCCCTTTAGTATGTGCAAGCAAGCCTTTCATAAAAGTTAATTCCAATGTCAAGTTCTTTGAGGAAATTACAGTAATATATTATCAAATTTATCGATCTTAATACCTTGAAATCACCCTATTGTCGATCACGTTGGTTGGTTTGATAGCCCCCGTCAATGTGTCTAATGTAAAAATCTCATCCATACTTGGATGGATAATGACAAGGTACCAATGATCGCCGTGGGAAGAAGAAAAAATCACGTAATGAAATGGAAGAGGTTAGAAACGTAAATGGTCAACTCGGGAAAAGCCTTACATTCTTAGGAAGGGCACAATGTAGAACTTAGTGTCTGTTATAGCCCTTGTGTTCCAAATTTTGTTGAAATGCTGTTCGACCTCCTTGTCGATGTCAGTCAAGTTTCAGGTGCTTGAAGGGTAGAATTGGATGCGGCCGACATTTGATTCGTATACTTTCTTTCAGAGATGCCTGTTACAGTAAGGACAATTAATGCATTCAATCCTTATTGATTAAAAATACTATTAAATATTTTAGGCTAGGACCTAACCCCATCCACACATCCATTTTTTGCATTATCTATCCAGGTTATCGAGTTGCAGTTGCCAAGATTTTTTCCGAACTCGACCAGTACATCTATGCCCACTCCAATTCTCAAGTTGACTGCAAATGTTGACAGGCGAAAAATTAGGAAGAATATGCAGTCATTATTCTTTACCATTTCCATGGCAGCCGCATTGCAATCGATGATGAATCTGTCATCACTGAGAAATCCTTCAAGTTTCGTCTGTTGTGAATCTGGGGACGAACAAGTAGCAGGAAATGCATTCACGAGTCAGTGATATTTCTAAAGTTAGGGCTTGAAAATAAAGTGGGTGGTATAGTAAAGCACTTGTTTTGGTAGCTTCTGGCCGAATTTCACTCTCGATGATGACCTTAAATTGGTGCTCGAGTGGGATCACCCGCCGGAAGATGTACCTGCCATAACCTGTTCCAAAAAAAATTATTTTTATTATTTTTGGCCAGAAGCACGTATTATTTTATTTTTTATGAAAATGATACTGAAAGTATGACAATAATTTACCTCATCATCGGTGAGAATATGAATATGAGCATCCTCATCAGCTAGTTCATTGAAGTCATCTTCCAAATCTTTTTCACTTGGTTGCTTGTCTCCCTTGCCGATCAAAGAGACTGGCCGAACAACCATGATATCCAGTGCCTCCCCAACATTGTCAAATTGGTGGTCTGCTAAGAGCAATCTAGCCCTAGGATGGTAGATTTTCTAGAAAACTCTAACACGAGCCACACTTTTTGTTGGCTATGCTGACGACTAGGGATTTGTCGCAACCCATGTGAAACCATGTGCTTCTTACCGATAACGTCTTTAACGTACAAAGTAACATCTTCTCAATCCTGTAAGTTAGATTGTTGCAGAAAATATTTAATCCACATTAAGGAATTGACCATGTAAAAATTAATTAAGAAGAAAGTAGATTTATTTATGTGGGCATACCTCCTAATCACTTTCTCTATCGCTGGGCTCTCCACCAGATATTGAAGCAGCTGCAGCGAAGTCCTTCATGGCCTTTTCAATGAACTTCTTTGGATCATTAAGGCCTTCCTGTAATTGTAAAGCATATGTAGCTGCGAAGCCCTTGAATAGCCAAGGCCTTAACTACCGGTTGATCGTTCGATTCTTTCTTCTATGGTGTTGGCTTGCACGAGGAACAACTACCACACTTGCTATGACTGAGATGAGGAACTTCCACTAATGTGGGCATTCCAATCCGAGTATCCCTGTACCTGCCTAGGTGATCCTTCTTATTTATGGCCTTATTGAGAATGTCTTCATAAGGCTGCAATACCAAAGTCCCTCAATCCCTATCCTCGTTCATTCTCATATGTGTCGTAAAGGAAATGAAAAGTTATGATTGTAAAAATGGTCAAAATGTATGTTAAATTTTATTAATATCGAAGCAATTGAAAGAACTTACTACGACTGCAGAAATTCTATGGACCTTCTTGGAGGTGTACTTCCCAACGTTGTCCTTGTAGGCCTCCAGGTAAACAAGCGATCTATTCCGCTTGAATTCCTTATTCTCCAGTTGCTTCTCAATATCGTCCCCAGTGTATTCCTTATCGAGAACAACTTCTTCCTCTCATTTTCTTAAAGTTGCTGAGAAAGTCTGTCTATGACTTCTCAATTCCCTTTCCTCCCAGTGTGGTGGGTATACTTCTTTGCCGGTGCATATGCAGTTGTCTTCTTTCAAATCGCCTAAGGGGAGGGATTGGGTTAGGATCAAAATTATTAAGGGAGAAAGTAGTCCAATAACCATAGATCGATAGCTTCATATTCTAATTTTAAAAAATAATACCTGGAATTTGTCTGTCTAAGGCCTTCTCTTAAACAAATTCCATTCCTCCTCCTCATCTATCCATTTATACTTCTCTAATGGTTTCACCTTCGATTTGTTAAGTCCGCTGTCCGCTGTCCGTTGTCCACGTCATGTATGTATTTGTTTGCCACTTTTGTCTTCCAGTTCCTATGTTGGTCTCTTTCCTTCTTGTACACATCTTTCTCAACATTTGCAATTGAACTTCGATCAATGTGTTCTCAACAATGAAACTTTCTTGTAATGAAAGATATGCACTGGGAGACTTTAATCATGTGTTCGTAATGGAAGAAATGAACAAGGAGAGGCTCAAAAATTAATCAAGAGCTTACCAATACATCCTTCCCCGACTCTTCCTTTATATCATCAGGGACATCACTCCAGTGTTCACATTACCCAAATTTGATGCGGCACCAGAATGCGTAATTCCCGTAGGCCATCCATGCCGTCCAATTCTACATGTAAACCACCTCTTTTTTGTGGAACCGGAAAGCAACAGGAACCAGATTGCTCTCATTCGCAAGTATGACGAATTGACAAGTCGCTGTTCCACGCTACATGTACCAACCTTTTATCTCGAACTTCTCAAATCCCTTACCATGTTTACCTCCCGCCTTGGAAAAGTTGTTTGAATCTTTATTCACTTTCCTCCCCTTTTGGGATCCCTTCACATCTTCCTTGGAACTTTGGGGTTCTTCCTCCGACCCATCGCCTTCCTCTCCCTCAATACTGTCTTCCTTTTTTGGTTCATGTTAAGGTGTTCCCTCATTTTCGAACTGCATATTCAGTGGAATCCTTTTGGTTGGTGGTTTTCTTTCTCCTACGTCTTTCTTAGGTGGTGTAACAACTTTATTCTTTGGTGGTTTTCTATTCCTCTCCGTGGTCACTTTTCCACGTTTTGGCGATATCTACAAGATGTAAAATCATACAACCATTCGAAAAAGTAAAGTCAAACATATAACATAATTTGAGCCATACTTATATGAGCTAGTCATATAACAAAAATGATATACATGCCAAAACAAAGTCAATCTTAAAACATAATATGAGCCATAGTTATGTGAGCTACTCATATAACGTAAATGATATACATGTTGGCTCACAGAATGCCAAAAAGTTAACTCACATAACCATTCAGATATAAATCTCCTTGTGAAGACTCTGGATTGAGGAATTTTAGATCTTTGACAACAATAGGGATCTCTCCCAAACCCTAAAGTGCCACGCGAAATTCAAGAATCTAGCCCTCGGGGTATTCTTAATTTTGACTTGCTCACTAAGTAGCCCGCACTATTACTTCACTAGATTTTTGATACTTAATTAACCCGCATGATTAAGCAAAAATGAAGATGCTCACAAGAAATGAGTATAACTAAAAAATTATGAATATTTGATCGATAAAAGGTGTAAAAATTTTGTTGGACAAGCCCCCCTATTTATAAGGTGTATCTCGGCCATAAACCCTAATCACAACTTGAAACTGAATCGACTTATGACACTTTAAGAAGAAAAAACCACATCCTACCAAAATACCTAAAATAAATGGTAACCTGTGGTAATCTGGTCGAATTATTCAAGAAGTAACCTTGATGAATATTACCTTATCCAATCTTACCAAATCTAAGTCTAATCAGAATAAAACTAAATATTTTAAAACCCAATGGACTGTATTTTAAAATTCAGCCCTTCAACGCCCACATGGCCGAGCTATCAATCCAATAAACCCAAAATGAAATAATTTTACAATAATTTACAAAGATCACACTACCTCGTTAAAATCCCAGTGGGAAAAAATATAGTGTTCTTCACGATATCTTCAGTTGATCGACAAGCTTGAATAATTAATCCAAGCCCTAGCCGACTGATTCTTGAATTCTTCATCATGAAGTTGATCCATCAAAGCATTTGATTCCACATCTCTAATATATGTTCTTGACCTTGTCATCGGTCCAACCATATCACTCAGAGGATCCCGAACATAACCCTTGAATGTTTGATCAAGTCGTGAAATGTCTTCATTTATGGTGGTAGTCATCTTGGCATCTCCATCATTCTCTTCGTAGTCGAAAGGTTTCACCCTCGAAACTAAATCGTCTTCAAAGGTAAATGGAGATAAATTAGTAACATTGAAGGTAGTACTAACACTATAATCGCCTAGTAGATCAATCCTGTAAGCATTATCATTCACACCCTCTAACACTTTAAAATGTCCATCACCCCACAGACTTAGTTTATATTTACGAGCATTTGGAAACCTCTCCAACCACAAATGCAACCAAACTCAGTCACCCTCTTGAAACCTTATAGGCCACCGCCCCTGGTCAGCTCTGTCAGCATTCTTAGCATTTGTCCATTCAATATTCAATCGCACCTTCTCATGTAATAACTTCACAAAATCAGCCTTCTTTTCTCCATCCAGATTTAGCACTTGTGTATAATTAAAATGAAGTAAATCAAGAGGTGTATTTAGTAAAAATGCATGAACAATTTCAAATGGAGGTAAAGAAGTAGTAGAATGAACAGTGCGATTATCAGAAAACTTTTCAATCAGAATGCACGCTTCCCAATTCTTCAATTTGTTTTTGAACTAGGGCGCGTAGAAGTGCCCCCAATGTGTGAATGTTGACTTCTATCTGTCCATCAGTTTGCAGATGACTTGCCGAAGAAAACAACAATTTTGTCCCTAACTTTTTCCACAAGGTATTCCAAAAGTAGGACAAATATTTGACATCTCTGTCTGATACTATGGACGTAGGAATGCCATGAAGTCAGACAATTTCCTTTAAAAATAAATACGCGACATGTTTTGCGTCATCTGTCTTTCTAAAAGGAATAAAATGTGCCATCTTCGAAATTCGATCAACAACCACTAAGATAGAACCATTACCTGATTGGGATCGTGCCAATCAGAGAACAAAATTCATAGATATATCTGACCAAGGATGTGTAGGAATTGGTAAAGGAGTATATAAACCATGAGCCTTAGTTTTTGACTTCGCCTTTAAGCAATCAATACAATTCCTACAAATCCTATCAACAGATAGTGTTATTTTTGGCCAAAAAAAGTGTTCTCGCAACAAATTATAAATTTTAATGCACCAAAATGTCCCATTAAACCACCTAAATGAATTCTATAATAAGTAATTCACGCATAGAACATTGAGGAAAACATAACCTATTATTCATAAATGAGAGACCATCACGCCGAAAAAACTTATCATAAGCACAATTTTTGCATTCAGTATAAACAGATGAAAAGTCATGATCAGTAGCATATAATTCTCGCACGAATGAAAACCCTAACATAATGCATTCTAATCGTGCAAGTAAAAAATTTCTTCGACTCAAAGCATCAGCAACAACATTTTATTTACCCTTCTTGTATCGCAACACATAAGGCAAAAATTCAATAAAACTAGACCATTTAGCATGACACTTATTCAACTTCATCTAACTCTTAAATTATTTCAACGATTCCTCTGGATTGCGGAATTTTATATATTTGACAACAATAGTGATCGCCAAAAACCCTAAAGTGCCGCACAAAATTAAAGAACCTAGCCCTCGGGGTATTCTTAATTTTGATTTGCTCACTAACTAGCCCGCGAGATTAGTTCACAAGGTTTTTGATACTTAATTAACCCGCAGGATTATGCAACAATGAAGACGCTCGCAAGAATTGAGTATAACTCAAAAATTCTGAATATTTGATTGATAAATGGTGTAAATATTTATTTGGACAAGCCCCTCTATTTATAGGGTATATCTCGGCCATAAACCCTAAGTACAATTGGAAACTGAATCGACTTATGGCAACTTTAAGAAGCTAAAACCATATCTAACTGAAATTCCTAAAATAAATTGTAACCTATGGTAATCTGGTTTAATTCTTTAAGAAGTAACCTTGAAAAATATTGCCTTATCCAATCTTACCAAATCTAAGTCTAATCAGAATAAAACTGAATATTCTAAACCCTAATGGACTGTATTTCAAAATTCAGCTCTTCAAAGCCCACATGGCCGAGCTATCAGTCCAATAAATCCAAATGACATAATTTTATATTATTTTATAAATATCACACCACCTCGTTAAAAACCTAGTTGGAAAACAGAGTATAGTGTTCTTCACGGCGTCTTATGTTAATCGATAAGTTTGACTAATTAATCTAAGCCCTAGCCGAATGATTCTTGAATTCTTCATCATGAAGTTGATCTATCAAAGCATTCAATACCGCATTTTTAAGATTTGTTCTAGACCTTTTCATCGGTCCAACCATGTCACTTAGTGGATCCCGAACACAACCCTCGAAATTTTGATCAAGTCATGGAATTCTTTATTTATGGTGGTAGTCATATTGGCATCTCCATCACATTCCAAGAAGTCATAAAAGAATTCCGAAAATTGCACTCACACAATCATTCGAAGAAGTCATAAAACCATTCCACATGATCAAACACCCTAAATAAAACACATAGAGGGCCATAGAATGACCCCGAACAACAAAGCCACCGACGTAGTTGAACATTTCTTAACCAAAACAAAGGAAATAAATAATACCCTAATAAATTTCCACAAACATCATGCCACGAAAGAAGCATGAGCATGCCATACTACATCATCTTTCGTCAAACATGGTTTTCGTAATTTTAAAACAATATTTTAAAAAAAATTTCCCTCATTGAGGCATTCTGTCAAGCATGTGTTGTGCATGAAAATAATATTGCTTACCATTCATAATTTCGGATGTCATACCATTGTAAACAATACCAAGTTGATTTAACATGTGAGATGCAGCGAATTTGGTGAAGTTTATGCACTTCAATCCCCAAAGTTTCACTTTACATGAAAGGGGGGACTATGGAATGAATGGTTGTACCAATTTTAGCACCGGTTTTCGAAAACCAGTGCTCAATTTTAAATTGCACCAATTTTTCCTTGTGTAGCACCGGTTTTTCTAAATCCAGTGTTAAAATGGCATCAATTTTTTGAAAACCGGTGCTACATTAGGAAAAATTGGTGTTAAAGTATCACCGATTTTGAATAAACCGGTGCTAAGAATAACCGGTGTTAAACCTAACACCGGTTTTTTCCAATGTAGCATTGATTTTTAAAAAACCGGTGCTTTTTAAAAACTCGTGCTAGAATTGCACCAATTTTTTAAAAACTAGTGCTACATTGGAAAAAACCAGTGTTAAATTCTCACCGGTTTTGAAGACACTGGTGCTAAGATTAACCGGTGTAAAACCTAGCACCGGATTTTAAAATGACTGGTGCCGAATCCAGAATTAAATTGAAAATGGAACTGGTTTTTAGCGCACTGGTTTTGAAATCGCTACTGAGGAAAAAATGGCACCGGTTTTGTTGACACTATTCATAAAAACGGGTGCTAAATTTAACCATAAATGCTCTCAACTACTATGACGAAAATAAAATATGATTTTTGAACTCACTTTTCTACTCATTGATGGAGGATTTTTGTGGAAGGTGAGCTTTATCCCAATCCACGAAGACCCATTAATGTAAGTTTTTCTTTATTTTTGTTAATTTCATTAAAATATTAGTGATTGCAACCATTAATGCATGCATGAGGAGAGTTTAGTTCTACTTATAAATGTGGCTGTGTGAACATGGTTTTCTTTATTATATTGGTAGATGGTACATGTATATCTCCCAAGAACATGGTTATCTTTGTAGTTATAGGAAATGAATTGAGTTCATTTTATGATGTGTGGATATTTAATTATGGGTTCTTTTTTTAATATCACATTTAGATAGAATGGATCGAGAATTGATTCTTGCACGAAGATCAGAAATGTTTAATTTGCAACTAGGTGGAGTGGTGAATATATTGGTTTAGTAGATTCCTTTCTTGATTATGCCTACGGTAGGGGGGGAGAGGATACTTTGTCCATGCAAGCGATGGTTATGCCGGGAAAGGTTTGAAGAATGCGGGATTGTTAGATTTTACTTTATGAAGAACGGATTTGATAGAGGTTACATTGTTTGGACATTTCATGGGAAGGTAGAGCAACAATGTAAGGTTGGTGGGTGTGATGATATGGATGGAAACAATGCCACCATTGACGTTATGTTCGATGACATTGTAAGAGATTTTAAGGGAAATCCTGAAATATTGAGTGCTTTTATAGAGGAAAAAAGAAACCATCATGTCCAGGATGTAAAAGTAAAGATACCATAATATCATTTTTGATGGAGCTTTTCAATTTAAAAGCTGCAAGTGGTTGGAGCGACACAAGTGTGAATTTACTCCTAAAACTTCTGAAGGATACGTTTCCGGATGGGAATGAAGTACCTAAAATTTTTTATGCGGCGAAGAAAATATTGCGTCCTCTTGGTTTGGAATTTAAAAAAATTACATGCATGTCCAAATGATTGTGTGTTGTATGACAGTGATCTTAAAGACGCGCTTGAATGTCCCGTGTGCAAACGTTCAAGGTATAAGGGTATGAAGAAAGATGTTGATCCGTGTTTAGCTAAGAGCAAAAAGAAGGTCTCGTTGAAGTGTATGTGGTATCTTCCTATAATTCCGAGGCTGAAGAGGTTATTTTCAAATCCAAATGATGCAAAGAACTTGAGGTGACATACAGAGCGGGATATACCAAGTGACGGAAAGATTAGACATCCGGTAGACAGTGAGCAATGGAATTTTTTTGACAAAAGGTATCCTACATTTGGTTTGGAGTTTAGAAATTTATGCCTTGCTCTGTGTACTGATGGGATGAATCCATGTGGTAATATGTCATTGAAACATAGTTCTTGGCCTGTGATGTTGGTTATCTATATTTCCCCCCATATTTATGCATGAAACGGAAATATGTTATGATGCCTGCACTAATCTCAGGTCCTAGACAACCTGGAAATGACATCGACGTGTACTAGTGACCTTTGATTAATGATTTTAAGCTATTGTGGGAAAATAATGGGGTGACGGTATTTGATAGCCATATGAATGTGGAGTTCCAAATGCGCGCCATGTTTTTTTGCATGATTAATGATTTTCCCACGTATGGAATTTTTTTGGGGTATGTTGCAAAGGGGCATAAAGCATGTCCTATTTGTGAGGAGAAGACATACTTCAAATAGCTAAGGCATGGAAAAAAGATAGTGTATCTTGGCCATAGAAAATGGCTTCAAGGAAAGCATAAATACCGGGATGATGTGGTCAATTTTGTTGGGGGAAAGAATGAAGGAAATCCCCTACACCACTAACTGGTGTGCAGATTCATATGAAGGCAAAAACATTGAAATTAGCATTGGAAAAGCACAAAGGCAAATGAAAAATCCAATGTGATGGTCTATGGAAAAAGAGGCCTATATTTTTTGATTTATCGTACTGGGAGCATCTTGAGGTTAGGCATTGTCTAAACATGATGCATATTGAGAAAAATGTATGTGAAAGTTTGATAGACACTCTATTGTATATTCCATGGAAGATAAAAGATAGTTTGAATACCCGGTTGGACTTGGTTGAATTGGGAATCAGAAGCGACCTTGCTCAAAAAATGAAGGGAAAGAGGACTTACTTACCCCCTGCACCTTGTACATTATTGAAGGAGGAAAGAACCTCTATTTTTTACTATTTGAAATCAGTGAAGGTCCCTATTGGTTATTTGTCGAACGTTAGTCAAGCAGTTACAGAGGATGGTCGGATGATCGGGTTGAAATCTCATGATTGTCATGTTTTGATACAGCAACTGTTGCCTGTTACTATTCGTGCAGTTTTGGAGGATGATGTCAGGTACTCAATCACTTGACTTTGTTTCTTCTTCAGCTCCATATATCGGAAGTCTATTAACTGCCTCGAATTGGAAGCCTTGCAAAAAGAGGTTGTTGTTGTGCTGTGCAAGTTGGAAATGTATTTCCCTCTAGCTTTTTTTATTGATATAATGGTTCACCTGCTTGTTCATTTTGTACGGGAGATAAAGATATGTGGCCCAGTTGGTATACATAGGATGTATCCTTTTGAGCATCAAAGAAAGTATTTAAGGGATATGTGAAGTGTATGAGCCGACCGGATACTAGTATTGTTGAGAGGTATGTTACCGAAGAAGTAATTAAATTTTTCTCTAGTTATCTCCAGGATTGTGCTAGCGTTGGCCTGCCAAAGAATCGACATGTTGGATGGCGGGTGGGTAAATCGAGGTCTAGGGGAATGTTATTCAC
>JAULKM010143238.1:0-18048 GCA_032355605.1 Rubia tinctorum | reverse complement strand
TTAGGTGTAGGAGACTTGTGAATTGTAACTGGAATTGTGGATTTCAGGAGTGGGTTGGAGGAGGTAGTATGGGAGCCTCAGATTAGGTGTAGGAAACTTGGGATTTTGTATCTGGAATTGTGGATTTCAGGAGTGGGTTGGAGAAGGTAGTATATGCTCCCTTAATAATTGTGATTTTACGTCATTGTTCAAGGTAATATTAAGGCTCCTTATTTCGCTATCAATCATATATCGGGCTTTAGATCCGTTCTGATCCTTAAGACGAGCTTCCACCTATATGCCTTTTCTGGTACATTCATAAAGTAAAATTATGCATGCTAGCAATTTGTGCCACTGATGCGAGCACTTTTAAATCCATTGATGCTGCTAATTAGCAGGTCAATAATAATGTCATTCTCTAAGCTGTTTCTTAAACTTGCTGACACTGTTCCTTGTACCTGCATATTTTGTAATGTTGCTCCGAGTATAAACCTATAAAATGATGCTCTTGAGCAGAGGAGTTGATAGATTTGCAATATTCTTTTGTATAGACTTTACATGCAAGTTTTGTTTTTTCAGGATGATATTATACGACAGATGAAAGCATTAAATCCACAGGTATATACTTGCTTAAGTCTTAGTCAAGTGACATTTAAAAGCGTCCCTTCTTCCTTCAGTTTTTTTTTTTTAAAAGTGGTAAAACAACATTAGTGTCTGAAAACTGCTTGTGTTGAGTTTGTACACTGTAGTCCCTTCATTCTCTCTATTTCATCGATGTTAAAGTAGGGCACGGAAATAGAGTGCTAAAGATTTTTTTTCCACCTTTCCTAGTAAACATGATGAAAAGAATTACATGTAAGTTTTATCTGCAACTCTTGCATTTTATAGCCAACTATTTCTTGTAGATATTGGCACTAAGTGGTCATTATGGGGTATATTGCCTACCAATTTCTGTTGGCAACTCCATGTACTCGTCCTTGCTGTTTGATAGTGAGTGTCCAGAAGCCGGATCTTGACATTGTACTACTATCTTACAGAGCTGCAGAAAATTGCTAGAGAAGCTCATTCTGGACAAACATATCATCGTGCGAAGAATGCATCAAGCAAGTAGTGCTCAACCCCCTGCTATTCTTGGTAGCATTTTGGGGAGCTGCAGCAAAAAGCCCAAATTAATTGTTCGGGAGCATTTGTTTGCAAATCCCATGTGCACTGCCTTCTTGTGAAGAACTTATAAATCATTTTGTTGTACTTTTGGATCAGGTTTGTACTGTATATAGTATTAAGAGAAAAGTGCATAGATAATTCTACCTAATTCACATAAATGCAGATATAATATTTTGATAATTTAAAGTGCAAATATAATTCTAGATAGTTGATGCAAGTGCAAAAATAACCCTATATAGCATATTTAAGTCGGAAATCAGTGAAAAGACTATTTTACCCCCTAAAAATAAATAAAACAAATAAAATAAGTATTAAATACCTATAATGCCCCCAAACCCTATTCTCCTTTCTCTTTCTTTTTCCTTTCTTCGCTGTTCATTTTCAATGGTGTATTTCTTCGTCGCTCATTTTCAATGGTCGATTCTCGATACTCTTTTCCTTTCTTCTCCCCTTCTTCGGCGAAGGACCATTTTGCCACAAGAAGATCGTTGGGGTTCAGCTGCGAGCGACCGGTGAAGCAACGAGAATCGACAGGAGAGTAAAATACACCAGAAAGTCGACGGGGTTCAGCGGCAAGCGACTGGAGCAGCAACGAGCCCTCAATCAACACTGTGGAGCTGCTCATTTTTTTTCTTTCACGTCATTTTTCAGAATTCATCCATCTCAGTTTTCTGGTGAATTATTCCGGCTAAGCTTGGGCTTCTACATGATGTTCTTGGCCTTGATTTTAGAGACTCGACAGCGGATTTGGGCAGAATTTTTTCTGCGGTATAGGGTTTACTGAAAAGCGAGTCGTGCAGCTGGGTATCTTGACCCGATACGGAGGAAATGAGGCAATGACACAACTAGGGTTCTTGGTTACGGGTTGCTCAACCGGGTTTTTGACCCGCTTAGGAAGATGGATCAAAAGGTTAAGGTTTTGGCAAGGTGGGTCGGCGGGCGGATGGGTGATACGGAGGAGGAAGAAGCTTCCGGGAGTGGTCGTGGAGGGCGTTGACAGTGTCGTAGATGTCCTCCTAGTGCAGCTCATGTCGGTGCTTTTCCGGGAGTGGGCGTTGACGGTATCGCAGATGTCCTCCCAGTCTTTTTAGGTCGGGAACACCGGAGAGCGGATGCTTGTGGAGGGAGCCGACATGAGGAGCGGTGGCGGAGTAGGGTCCTATTCGTCGGATATGAGGGGAGATTGGTGGGAAATGAAGGTGGTTGTGGAGGAGGAAGAGCGGTGGCTTTGGGAAGAGTAAGTTTGACCAACCAACGACATAACAACGGCGGGAGGTGGTAGCTGGTCGTGGCGGAAACCTAACGGCAGGAGGTGGTAGCTTGTTGTACATCTTTCGTCTCCTTTCAACACCCATTGTAACTCCGCCTAGCCATGATTGACCCCACAACCACAATGGCAGCTCCGATCCATCAAACCAACACCCCAAAAATCAATTGCACAAATACTTCAAACGAGAAACATTCTCATATCGGAATCACTTCCATCAATCCCTAATCTTAATCCGGTCAACCAATTCAAAGCGGAACTTTCATGTCTTTATTCGTGGGATTAAGTTCGGGTTATCTCTAGCCACTACTAACAACACAATAATTTGCAATTTCCTCAAGGACATGCCAACTATGGAGAGGATTGAAGCTGATTATAAAACAATTGGATTCTCCGGTAAATACCAGATTGGAGTGATTGATTTCAAAAACATCCCCATTCACTTCCAAAACAAACTTTCATGTCTTTATTCGCAGGAGTAGATTCAGGTTCTCTCTAGCCACTACCAACAACACACTAATTTACAATCTCCCTAAGGGCAGACCGGCTATGGAGATGATTGAAGCTGATTTTAAGACAATTGGATTATCCGGAAAATACCAGATTGGAGTGATTGATTTAAAAAACATCCTCATTCGCTTCCAAAACAAGGAAGATTTACAGAGATGCTGGATTAAGGCGGCGTGGTCTTTCAACGAAATTCTTATGAGGATTCTTCAATGGACCCGACTTCAAGCCAAATGCGGAATCCTCGATTGTTCCAGCGTGGATAACCATCATGAACGTACATTTGTACTACTACAACTGAGAAGTGATTGATGCAATTGGCAACCAGATTGGGGTCTCTATCAAATGGATAGCGTAACAGAAAAGCTCACAGGACTATCGACACTAAAGATTTGTGTAGAGGTATACTTTCAGACCCAACTTTTGACAACTAAAAGGTTAGGATTTATATCTGAAAATGAAAAATACTCTCTGAAATTGGAAAACCAACTGGTTATTGTACTCGCTGCAAGAAAATAAGACATGATAAGTCTATATGTAGAGTACTTAACCCTGGCCTAATGCCCAAAACACTTACCTGAAGCCCCTTCCAACGAAAATATTGAAATCTTCATCAGGTCTCAGAGTATCACAAAAGCAGAATAAGTTCAGATATCAGCATGGGAATACTAAGAACAAACTAACGGTAGAAACTTTGACCCAAACAAACCTAAGTAAAATCTCCACAGAAGCCTCTGAGCAGACATCAGCATAGAGTTACCCTTAAATCTTATCAGCTCATTCCAACTTAACCACTTAGCAGATGGAATGGTACAACAAATCCTAGCCCCTATTGCTGTAAGGGATGGAAATAAGGAACCCCACTACAACTAAGTCTATTAGTTCCTTGAATGAAGCTGGACAAGAGTAATCTCTAATTCTGATCACTAGCCCCCATAATTTATCTCTGCAGAAGTATTTCCAGAAAACAAGTCACAACAAATCGAGGAGTCATAAATCGCAGCACTTCTCCAATTAGTGGCGGAACATAGGGGGATCAGGGGGTGCCTGGTTCCCGCCATTTTTTTTACCATTGGTTGCTTGTGTGTTGTTTGTTTTTGCATGGTAAAAAAAGGATGTGGTCCCCCCCAGAATATACGTATAATATTGAAGAAACGCAGCGTGCAGATGTAGGAAGAAAGTAGTTTAAAATGTTAGGATTATTTGTTTTTAGAGTGCAACAAGAACTAGAATTCCTTTTTATCTAATTTTACATTTAATATTTATCCAAGTTATAATTGAAAAATATTTTAAAAGAAATAATATTTATCTTTAAAAATTTATCCGATTAAGATTTGGTTTTTATCCAAGTTATACATAAGTTTTTATCCAAGTTATGCATAAGTTTTTATCCGGATTTTATTTAATATACATAATTTGATTCGAATGGAAGATGATTTTCTGGGATAATATTTGTTGGCTTATATCGAAAAGGATATTGCAAAGACATTTAACATTGATTCGGTCATCGATACTTTTTATATGATCAAAGAGAGGAGAACACAACTTAAACAAAAATAAGAAGGTAAATTGTGTATTTATTTAGCTCTAGTTTCTTTAGTATTTGATTTTTTTTTATCCTTTAAATGAATCTACTATGTTATGAAATATATATAGTTTTCCAAAGAAAACAAAGTCTAGATAATTAAGGGATAAAGAAATGATAAGAGTGATAGAATATTCAATGAAATATGTTTCTGCTTTCTTCTTTTCTCTTCGACTGTGTGTACTTACAAGAAAGTATAGAGTGGTATTTATACATACATGCCATGTATCTTAAGTTATGATACATAAATTCAAGATACTAAAAACACCTTTGTAAATGCATGCTTTAACCTATACTTAGTACACCTTTAATGAACATTCATAACACACTACTGTTAATGGTTCATAACACCACTATTTGTCAATGGTTCATAACATTCCCCCTTGAATGTTCATTCTTGAACAATGCCTCGTTAAAACCTTACTAGGAAAATCCATTGTGGGAAAACCTAGTGAAGGAAAAAGAGTATATCTTCCATTGGAGCACACTGCCTCATTAAAAAATATACCAGGAAAACCCAGTGGGAAAAAACATGACTAAGGGAAAAGAGTACAGTGTATAGCTATCCCTCTTGAGCACATCATTCAATGTTTCTCAATCACCGCATTCCAATATTGTGCACCAACTTTTCAAAAGTTGACGTCGGTAGTGATTTGGTGAAGAGATCTGCCACATTGTCACTAGAACGAGGTTGTAGAACACAAATTTCACCATTCTTTTGTAGGTCATGAGTGAAGAAGAATTTTAGTGAAATGTGCTTTGTTCTATCTACTACCATCCTTGCAGAAGGCCTTCTCATGAGTGATCTACAATTTAAAATCACAAAAAATTATCTGGATACTTATAAGGGCAAAATCACATCACAAAATAGGGAAGTTAACATAAGAATATCAAAGAAGGTGGTTTTAACTCCCCATTGTGCAAAACCTATCTAAACCTAACTATATACCAACATAACAATAGTAAAAGAGATGTTAAATTCTCTAAGAAAACATGCATTTCACACCTCATCAAACCTCTAGAGGGATTAATGTAACTTATTTTCATAAACATTTAGCTGATGCTTAAAGTTCATTTACCAGAATGGAAAGCTCAACTATTTTAACTTACCAAAAGGGGTTGTTCCTATTTAAAATTTAAGCTACACAGATGATACTGTATTATTCATTCAAGTTAACAAGCTTTCCATTATTACAATAAAGGCATTTTTGGATGTTTTTGAAAAATGCACAAGGCAGAAAATCAATTCCTAAAAATGAATTTTTTTATTAGCAAAACAGCTAACATGGAACAGGTAGAACTGGTTAAGAGCCAGCCGGGGTATGTCACTAGGTAAATTCCCTTTCACCTAGCTCATATGTCCCATCTTCACATGTAGGATTAAATAGGTTTACTTCCATTCCGTAAATGAAACATATGAAAAACTGATTAAGAATTGGAAAACAAATGGCTTAGTGTGGCAGACAAGTTAACTTTAATAAAGTGAATTGCTATATCACGCCTTATATTTTACTTACTTACGCCCTATATTTGTATGTATTTAATATAAAATGTATTTTGAATTAAATTTGAAACTTAAATTGAAATGTAATAAAATGAAAAATAAAAAAGGGGCCTGGTTCAAACCCGCCGCCGCCGGCGAGGCCGTCAGGTCGCCGCCGTTGTCGAAAATTTCAGCAACACCACCACCAACGGATTTCCCAGCCCCGCCGGTCTTCCCTTCGCCCCGGCCCTCCGGTTTTCCCTCCGCCTCAACCATCTTCCCCGCTGGTCTTCCCTCCGCCCTGCCCGATTTCCCTCCGCCATCGGCCCGATTTCCCTCCGCCCCGGCCCAAATTTCCTCCACCCCGGTTCTCTGTCCCTGCGGTTGATATAGGCGTGCATGCAACACACGCGCCCCTCGTTCCACCATTTTCGTGCTCCGGTCCTCACCGTAGGCCTCGCATTTCATCATTCTCGCGCTCCGGTTTGCGTCGCCGGCCTCGCGTTTCACCGTTCCCACATTCCGATTCTCGCTGCAGGCCTCGCGTTCCACTGCCCTCTGGCTCCGGTTCTTTGCTCACCGGCGGCCTCGCTTGCGGTTTGCGTGCTCCGGTCCGATTCTTCGCCGATCGGGTTCTCGCCGGGCGGTGAGGAGAGGGGGCGGTGAGGGGATTTTCCAGCCGGTGAGATGAGGGGATTTTAAGGTCGGTGAAGAAGGGTTAGAGAGCTGGCAGCGGCGCTGTGGCAGCGGCGGAAACAACGGCAGCGAGGCGGCGACGATGTGGCGGCCGGATGTAGGGGGAAGATGATGGGTTAAATTCTTATTTTTGTTTTGTTTTGAAAATTAAATTTTATTTTATACACGTACATATGTATTAGGGCGTAAGTAAGTAAAATACAGGGCGGGATATAGCAGCACCCTTAATAAATCTATCTTATTTTCTCTGCCACAACATCTCAGGGCAGTTATGAAGCCCCCTAGGACATTACTCAAAAAACTAGGGGTGGCAAAATAGACCCGTAACCCGCGAATCAAGCGGGTTATCTAATTTTAAACTCGTGTGGGTATGGGTAAAATGGGTAATGAGTCAAATGGGTAGTTGAAAAATATGGGTTGAACGGGTTGGGTTTGTGGGTTGACCGCGAGTTTATCCATTTGGGTTAAAACTCGCGGGTATACCATATAAGTTGGTATATAAACCCATATGGGTCAATAAATGGGTTGAAACCTGCGGGTTTACCAATATGAGTTAATATATAAACCCATATGGGTCAATATATAGGTTGAAACCCGTGGGTTTACCCATATGGGTTGATACATAAATCCAATGGGTTTATAAATGGATTGAAACCCGCAGGTTTATCCATTTTGACCCGTGAGTTGAATGACTTTCAACCCGCGGGTTGAGCGGGTTTCAACTCGACCCGTTTTGACTCGATCCATTTTTTACCCATCATAAAATGGGTCATACCCATATTTTTAATTACCCATTTTGCCCAACCCATATTTGACCCGTTCGCCCATTTGCCACCCATACAAAAAACTAAAAAGAATTTTAACACACTTCTTCTGGGGTGAAACTATTCTAGGCTATAAAAAGGTGTGGAGAAGCTGGAATAATATGTGGTTTCCTCAAATTCAAAATGGAATGAGACTTGGAGACTTTAGTGACATCATAAATGCCTTTTTTTTCAAACTATGATTAAGGAACTTCTCCATGGTCTCAACTTTTATGCTCTATTCCTCTGAAGAGATGAAATTCTCAAAACTGGAAAAGAATCATTGAAGTAAATGCCCATGCTGAAACCTATGTAAGAGTTATTCATGGAAAAGGTTTAGCCAACTTTTGGACTTCTAACTGGATGGATATGGTTCACTGCAGGATCATTGTCCTAACTATGATTCTGAACTGAACTCTATTACTATTGCAGGATTTATAACAATAAGAGCCAAATCCTTTACTCTCTCAAATTCCAGCCACCTCACATGCTTTCTTTTTTGCAGGATGCAAACAATTGATCTTACAGGAGTGATAGAAGGATTTGGATACCATCAGTTAATGGCCTTTTCTCCTCCAAATCAGCCTATCAAAATATTTCAAAGAGTAGAAGGCCACTAAGATCATTATCTCAGGTTTGGCACTCTAAACTTCAATATTATTTATTTTTAGTTTTTATGTGGAAATTGGTCCATGCTATACTTCCTTTTGATGACATCATAATATACTCCAATATTAGCATTGCATCTATGTTTATTTATTGCTTGAGCTTTGAAAACCTCTCTCATTACTTTAATAATGACCATTTTGCATCTAAAACCCGGGACTCTTTTAAGTCTTACCCTCACATTACCTAACTTGCACTTTGAATATATCTGGTAAACACTAGCCTATTTCTGGTCTCTGAGTGGAGAATCTAAGATAAACACTACCTTGATCATATTTGCTCCATCTTTGATTTGTTGGCATATTTGGAAAGATAGAAACAACTCCCTGTTTGATAATCTGAATCGGAACCTAGAGGTAGTGATTCAGAACATCAAATAAGATACGTTTCTAGCTTTCTATGCCCATTCTAGATTCAGTAATAAGCTTATTGATACTGAGTGGACTCATGTAGGTTTAATTCCAAGGCTTAAATTATCTCCAAAGCCAAGTGTCATATTAGTTGGATGGATCAAGCCTATTAACTTCCTGAAAATCAATGTTGATGCATCATGGTTAAATGTCTATAAAAAAAATATGGAATTAGCATAATCAAAAGAGATCCAAATGGCAATCTTTTTAAAGCTTTAATGAAATCTGTCAAAATTGATTCTTGCTTACAAGCTGAATTGATACCTATTAAAGTAAGAATTGAACTTACAACATCTTTATATCTTCATAATCACACATTATAATCTGATTGTTCAGTTGATCTGGAGTGCATAAATTTACTCTTTAAGCCCCATGGATACTATATGAACTGTCATGTTATATCAGGGAGCGATGCCCTCATATACAACTGATTCATAACAGGGTAACCTAGTAGCTAATAACATAGCTAAGCTGGCTGTTGACCAATCTGAAACTGGTATTTTATTGTCACATGATGAACTTGGTACTAAGACCAAAGGTCTGCTGCTGTTAGATAGGCTCAATGTGCTGATTTACTCTGTTATGCAGGTTGCACAAGGGCTGAAGGAACAGATGATGTTTGAATGGCATCATGTTACCGTTGATGTTTTCTGTTGGAGATTAAAGATTGATACATGCTCTCTTAAACCGAGGCTTACAAGAAGCAACTCCTCAAAGGTTTACATCAAAACAAAAAAAGAGGGATTGTCTAAAATGGTACCCGCTTTTAATCAAAATTTACAGTTTGGTATCCAAATTTTAAAATTTTCCTTTAAAGGTATCAACTTTTTCATTTATGTCTCAAATGGGTACCTTTCAGCATAAAAAAGTACCAATTTGGATCAAAATTGTGCCACAATACTAAAAAGTACTTTTTTGGAACATTAATGAAAAAGTGGTACCTCTTCGGAACAATTTTAAAATTTGGCCACCAAACTGTGAAGTTCACATAAAAATCCGGTAACATTTTGAATATTTTCTCAAACAAAAAAGACTCAAGGGCTGGACAAACCACTCATTATAACAACAGTTTGGACATGCGTGTCAGGAACTTTAGGAAGTCTGGCTGTAGGTCAAATACTAACACGAGGGGTGCAGTGGCGGATGCAGTATAGGGGCAAAGGTGGCAGTTGCCACCCAAACAAAAAAAAATTAAAATTTTTATGTACTAAAATTTAATTTTTAATGATTTTTTCCCACCACTTTTTTAAAAATACAGTTAGTACCTAAGAAAAAAAATTTAGCTATAATTTGCCCCTCTGCTCTTCAAATCCTGGATCCGCCTCTGGAGGGGTGCAGGTATTGAATGCGGAATCCATCAAAAAGTTCCGTTCATACTCGGTTCTAATGGCAATTTGGTTGCTTTGTGCCTTCCGGTTTGTATTGGTTCAAGTAATATCTTGAACTTCCTATATGTAACCAAACTACGTGTTATTATTGTGAAGGAATGGGATACTAATAAAGTACACCCCCCTTAACATGGGTTTAAATAATAAGGTCAATTTCTTGATGCTAATTATTCATGCCTGGCTATAACTAATCCATCACTTTATTTTAAAAATATCTGGGCATAAATAAAGCAACATTAGAAATAAGGATTCATAACATGATAACCAAGGATAATTTTTTTTGTAAAAAATCCCCTTGAAAAGCATCTTCTTTAAGAGTCCATCTCCTGCGAGACCTTCTCAGGGTGAGACCAGGGGAATATAAAATATAATAAAATAGTAACTAAAAGTGTTTAAAATTTGGAGTCTAAAATAAATAAATATATAGTTTGAAGTAAACTTTTAAAACTGCTCCTAAAGGGAGGGGCAAAACTATAATTTCATAAAAATGGAAATGGATCTAAAATTGCTTGCCGTCTTCATCATCTTGCCATCGACGATTTAGCACCACAATCAGGTTTGGATTTTATATTATCTTTGCCGCCAGCAGGGGTGGAAGAATACGCCAGGTATGGAAGAAATAATCATCAACAAACTGCTTGAGATGGATGTTCAAGCGTTTATTAAGGGGATTCAACAGAGGAGAAGGCAAGGAAACAAGCTCAACCCATCAGGCACAATCAAATAAAGAGACATGAGCTATTAATGAAGGGACGAGAGAAGAGCAGCGAGGGTTATGGAAATCCTGTAACACATGAGCTTGCTACCATAGTTTCAAGTAAATGGATTGGTTACACAATGCACATATGATGTCTTTTTGTATCCAAAAATATTGTTGGTTGCATATAGGAAGAAGTTAAGCACAAACAACAAGGTGGCATTATTCCATCACAAAAACATGATGCATTGTGCGAGTAAATCAGTTTTGATAAACACCTAGGAAAGTGAGGGGATATGGTACATAAATGTCTCAATGGGAAGTATAAAGGTGTTCGCGCTTCCCATCACCAAAAGCTTAACAAAATACGAAAGTTGGCTTTGGATTTAGAATTTTCGAGGAAGAAAGTGGAGAAGCAAGACATGCTAATTGCTATATTAACACGGCGCACAGAACTAAGCCTCCCCAAGAATTTGGATGACATAATCCCCGAGTAGGAGACTCCTTTTATGAGGCTAGACACTCCGTGGTCGACATTGAGGTGAATGGAGAATGTATGCATCCATCACTTGCAGTGCTTGAGGCTCTGGACATTTTGGAGCCCCCTATTAAGGTTAGTTACAAGTGACATAGAATTCATGGAAGTCTTGTTGTATTCTATACTCACGGCCTGTTCATATTTTGTAGCCTTTGGTACCATTTGAACTAAATATCATTTAACCAAATGGAGGAGGAGCATTTCATGTTGCCTTTGGTTCTTATGAGGAATTCAACCATTACCATGAATTCAAACCCATTCCCGACCACCTGGGTAGGGTTTCTTTGGATCTTCCCTTAGTGTGCGACGCACATGTATCCATTCCGGAAGGAGGCTATAAGAGAGTTATAAATGCAATGAACTTGTTCCTTCTATGACCCAAGAATCTAATTATGGCTAAGGGTATGAATGACATCCAACCCAAAAATGTCATGCCATCAAATCTAACAATGGAAATGCTAACATCGGTAAGGGTGTTGTGACACCTAGGAAACCGCCTAACATCCCTAATTCCATGGAAATACCATCACCAGTAAGAATGTTGTTCAAATCAATCGTCAGGCATGATAAACTTCAAACATACACCTTATATGCCCGAAAAATGGTTTTTGGGGTTCAATGAACCGTTCTTATTTGTTAGGCCGATTTAGAAGACTTGTGGACGTGTGACCAAGTAACTCAACCACTAATGTCGGTACATTAAATGTAAGCACACTTCTATTTCCTTAACCATTAACGTACATTAAATGTTTTCTTCGTTGTGTAATGTATTAATTCATATATATCCTCCGTTTTACCGTACTCACTAAAATATTCTTAGGAACATATCATTGGTGGTGACGAAATGGTCTAAACAATGGATTGGATTTCTATGTCCGGAAACCATCCAAGAAATTGGGCATTCCATGGAAGAGAGGATATCCTATCTTTTATCGAGTCTTCAAGTGGAGAACAAGTCCTTCTTCTTAGCGCATTTCATAGAAAAGTAAATTTCTCCTAACTATGTGTCTTATAGTGCTTCTACAATAGTATTGGTCCTACTGAAGTGCTCGTTTTCATGTAGGGGCACCGGTGTTTAATCGCAATTAATAAGAAGACAATGCATGTTTATTGGTTGGATCCATTTCACCTCCCACCATCAATTCATATGTGGAACTATTATTTTTGGGTTTAGGTGGAGGGAGCTCTACAAAAAAAACCCATTCAAAACTCATTCAAATTAAGGTAGCGCATACAAACTCTTCATCACAGTAGTGATTACGAATCTTGAAAGTACACTTAATGCTAATCCATATTATATTGCATGTAGTATATATAAAAAAAAGTAACTAGGAATGTGGGTACTACACCATATTGAATGCCGCCAGATTCATTATTAATTTGGAAGATTGTACTAGGCTACTAGAGCGAGTGTGAATTCATATTCTTATCGTGACATATACAGTACTTCTTCATAGGTATTATTATTCATAATCCTCACTAATCGCTGACGAACATCTAACCTTGATTTTCAAATCTTTGGAGATGATACAACATAGTACAAAAAGGACAAATTGAAAAAGGTCGGAGCCACACTCGCTAACTATATATTTTTTAAATATGTACCTCAAGCCTTTCCTTACCTGCATTTAAACCGGCTAAGTGACTTTGTATGTATGTATCCAGAAAATCAACACTAGGTCTAAATAATTTTTTTGTTAGGATTTAGGAATTTTATATGTATCTACAAAATTTACACTACCTTCAAGTGACCAATGCGACATATCATTAAGGTTAGATTCCTAGTTTCCACACTGCTTTGTGAAAAGACTTACCTTTATTGGTCATTGAATCTGGACTGCGAGGAATGTTCCACTATGAATAGAATATTTTTACAAAATTTTCTCATTTTCGAAATGAATTTCAAAATTGTATCATTTTTCACATTCAAGAGAATTAAATTTCTGATACATATTCTGATGTCGGAAGGTGTTCAAATGAAATTAATGGCATGCAACAGAAAATATTCCAAGCCGGACTCTGAAACTTGGATCTACAGTATTTGAAACAAATACGTCAATCCGAATCAAAGATCGATATTGGATCCTAAATCATTCCGATACACAATCCAATTTTGTAACATACAACTCCCTCCCTCTATGCAACCACCCCAGAAAACTTCAGACTTCTGAAGTACAAAAAAGAAAATTATGTCCTGGCATGCATTTTGTTTCCGACATTGGAAGAATCGTTGTATAACCTACCAACATGCGCAGTACCAGATTGACTTTCAATATCGGAAATATTTTTAGAACCTGGTCCACTACGTCTATTCTAAAAATGGAAGATAACACAGAGGCTAAAAAAATAACATTCCACGGCATTCAAAAGAGCCATGGAACGTCACAAACAACAGTGGAAACATCACTGCCGTCTTACAGATGGGGCTGAACCTCGTCGATTCCAGGAATGAAGGTTTCGAACTGCCATTCAATGGAAACTTTCTGCATTGTTAACATGTATGTCCTGCACTAGTGAGTTTATCTTCTAAAAGGGAAACGTACACAATAAATTCAATTTTCTTTCATATTTTGAAAAAGGAGCACCATCAAATTTTAAAAAATAAATCTGAGTAAAAGCGAAAAAGGTTAGAAGTAGCAGACACTCAAATTATGTTTGGCAGATATTATTAATGATTTTACTTATAAAATAAACAGTCTTAGTTTTTTTTGTAAATTATAAAAAGAATCTATAGCATATATTAAAAGATGTTATTATTGCCACATGTCACTCGCGAAAATTCCATGTCAACTTCCAAAAATTAATTGAAAATGTAATTTATAGTTATAACTATTTTTTTAGTTTCCAGTGTATTCTCTTGAAAAGTGAAAATTGCAAGAATCAAGCAGTCTTGATTATAAGAATTAATGCAACCTTAATGGATGGAAGAAAAGAGAAAGAGGCTACAATTATAAAAATCTCACATTCAAAAAATAGAAGAAGAAAGAAGGAGATACAAGGTATAAATTAAAAAGAAAATGACGTCAAAGGTAAAATAGTCGAGCAACTTGAAATATCTCGAGTTCATGCTCGCCTCGAGTTCAATTGAGACTGTAAAATATTGGCTCAATCTCAATCTCAAGTAAAATTAATTTGGCTCGGGCTCGTGTTCGGCTCAAGCTCAAACTCGAGACTTTGTTAAATATATACATTTATATATATATATATATATTAATATTATATATATGTTGTAATATATTATATGTTTAAAAATATAGAATATATACTATGTTGCTTGCTAAATTTGGCGAGTTTAAAGAAAAATATTAGTTGAACTCGTTTTCGATCTCGTATACTATACAATTTTGGCTCGAACTATATCGCATTTTAGAAGGTGCTTTAATAATGGTCTCTCCAAGTCCTATGGTCATTCCA
Source organism: Rubia tinctorum (assembly GCA_032355605.1). NCBI lineage: Eukaryota > Viridiplantae > Streptophyta > Magnoliopsida > Gentianales > Rubiaceae > Rubia > Rubia tinctorum. The sequence goes on along the minus strand of JAULKM010143238.1, from coordinate 3,451 downwards.
AGTTGGGGTTAACGTCATAATTTGTTATGTCAGGGTCACTGTTTTTGGAGTCTACGCTTGTGACCCCTATCCAATTTAATTTTTTTATTGGCCTATGTTCTTTAAAATAATTGTAATTTTATTTTTTTAGTGATTTGTATTGTGAAAATATAAAAATATTATATAAAAAAAATATATATATATACATTATTTAATTTCAAAATACAGAGTTTAGAAAAAGTACAACAGTTATAAAAATATCACTTTAATAAAATAAAATATATTAATTTGTTTGATTTTTTTCAAACATTAAGTAACTTATGAAAGATTAGGTCGTACGACATGTGACATCTCCTTAAATTATTAACACTCCATTGTAATTTTTAATTTATACACTGTAGTTGTTAAATTATACACTTATATTTTAAATTTAAATAAATTATTTTTAAAGTCAAATATTTACTTTTTATATAATATATCTTAAAATTTCACATTAAAACACACCTTATTAATGTACATGTTTTAACTTAAGAAGTGAAGTATTTAAATCAAAAAATAAAATTTTGAGATTAAAAATAAAGTGTCTGTCCCTAAGTTTATGGATAGACCAACTTTTCTGAGACTTTCTCCTTCTGAAAATACAACCTTTTATAAAATGGATTATAAAATATTCAATAAATACAACCTTTACTAACTCATGAAAATACAATATTTTATAAATTGAATTGTACAGTATTTAATAAAATACAAACTTTTATAAAAAGGAAAATTAGAGTATTCATTATTTAGTTTTTTAAATTTTAGTTTAGATTAGATGAAAAAACATAATATTTGGTCTTTTGACGGATTTGTTGTTTTTTTAAAAGATTACAAATTTTTATTCATAATACTGTGATTATAGCATCAGTTATCTATTATAAGTAGTTTGCATTAGTTCAATTCAGTTCTCGAAGTGCTAATTACAAACATTTCAATTATTTCCTTGCATTGCTTCACCCAGATTACAATAATTCCAACTTGGTTTCCAACAATTCTTTATTCGGTTCATTCAGTCGTTCTCTTAAAATTTCAAAACAATTTTTTATTTAGTTCATTCAATAGTATCATAAAATTTTGTTATTTATAACATTCAAAGTGAATCAGTCTAACCGGCCATACCAAAGTGGATCGATTAAAATTTCCAGAAACCTTTCAAAACAACTTCAAACATAAAAAAACATTCCAATTTAGTGCTTAGATATAAAAGATGCATTTTTATTCTACCCACTTATATATAAAAAACAGAATCTGAACATTAATGAAAAAAACTCAACCACTAAATCTACTTTGACACAACACTCGATCATCATTCCCACCAGTACCACCGGACCATCATAATTCGAGGTGATATGTTGTTGAAAGTTGTAAAATAATTAAATTAATAGAATTGTTATTATTATTATTATTATTTATATAATAAATCTTTTATTCAAATATTTAAAAAAGAAATAGCAAAGAAAATATAATTTATTTAAAAATGACTAAATTAGAATAGTAAATGAAATAATATATTTTAATATTAATTTAAAATGAAATTATCTTTTATTTAATTACAAAAATATTCAATTAGTAAAGAAAAACATTCAAGTAGTACAATTATTTTCATTCTATTTTTGAATATGAATACATTTACTATTTTTTTCTTAAATAAAAAGACAACTTTACTAAAAAAAATTATATAATAATTAATTATGAATAGATAGTTCATAGTTTAAAAATAAATTATTTATAATTGATAGAAACAAGATAGTGGAATGGTGTAAGTTCTAATCATAAAATATATTATTAAGAAAATAGTGCGTGAATCGCCATCAACGATTTAGTTGTATAGAGGTCACACAATTTTTATTCAAAACTCCCGTTTAATTTAAGTTATAAACTGGCATCAGGTGTCCCAGTAGTAAGATTGACAATAGACAGCTCTGAAGATCCATCATATAACGGTTGTTCACCAACCATAGAAATTTCAAGGGCAGTTCCAACGTTGAAACATGTGGGTGGATTGCATTAAACTAAACAACGGTTGAACCAATGTCTAATCAAACCCTACAGAAAGATGCACTAAAAGTGCATAACAGAGAGCAATTTTAACGTTGGAACGTGTGTCTAGAGTGTAGAGTAGAGGGTAGTTCCGACCTCAAAACATGTGTTTGGAGTGAAATAAAGTAAACAATGGTTCTTGGACTCCCGTTTAAAGAAATTACATGTAAATAGACACAAAAGTATACAGTTTAAGGGTATTTTAAGGCACTTTTGACGGCAGAACATGTGTCTGAAGTGTAGAACGGAATGAAGTTCCGACACTAGAACATGTGTCTAGAGTGCACTAAAGTAAATAATGGCACTTTCGTTAAAATAAACCCTACGTATAGTCACTAAAAGATGTTATTTTAAGGATGTTTCAGGGAACTTATGATGGTGAAACATGTGTCTAAAGTGCAGAACGCAATGAAGTTCGGACACAGGTTCCTGTGCCTGGAATGCAATTAAGTAAACAATGGCACTTGACTTCCGTTTAAAAAACCCCCACATAAATATGCACTAAAAGATACTCCCTCCGTCCCAGTTGAAGTTGCACTATTTCCTTTTTGGAACGTTTTAGACAAATTTGCATTTTCCAATTTTTTTACTAATTGAGTCAGATTTTAATTTTAAAAATTCAATTTGGGGCCACATGCCACATGCTCCGCTAAGTAATAGACAAATCTCCACTTTCCACATGTCCCACTAAGTAATAAACAAATCCCACCAGAAAAACCTCCTCTTTCTCTAGCTACAACTTCAGCTGGGACCAGTGGCGGAAGCGGGAGCTCAGGCAAGGGGGGCTGAAAAGGAGAGAAAAATTTTCTTGCACGCTTAAACAACTAAATTATAACGAACAATTATTACATAATAAGATAAATACATAGTATTAAATTTTTTACAAGTATGACAAATCACTGGATTAGAAACTACTTTCTAATACTAGTGTTGCTAGAAGTAGAACCACTAAAAATCAGAGATAATTGTGTCCTACGATGTTGCATACGCTGATAACGTTGCAAAATTGGTTCATTATCGAGTCCAACAAAAATCGTTTTCTCAATATGCACTGTCATAATATCATTCATCCATTCATGTCCCATTCTGTTGCGTAAATCATTCTTGATTCTCTTCATGGCTGAAAAAACGCATTCAACGGAAGCAGTTGCAACTGGTAGAACTAAGGCTAACTCCATAAGATGATATACTAGTGGAAAAGTTGTATGCCTGGTTGTTTGAGCCATCTTTTGAGCAAGACTTCCAAAGTTCTTAATAGCCAAAAACTCATGATCAAATTGTACATTGTTAATGAAAGTACTAAGCTGTTGATGAAGCCGGGAACGATCTTCTACAGAAAAGTCACTTGGATATAGTTCAGCAAGACGAACTAACTTACCAATATCGAACTTAG
>JAULKM010143211.1:0-18056 GCA_032355605.1 Rubia tinctorum | reverse complement strand
TCATGAAGGTCATCGACTTTATAGGACAAATTCAAAAACAAGGTACAAAATTATGAATTTTGAATAAAAGTGGGTAACGTTATGAATATTTTCTCTAAACTAATAGAGTCTTTTTTCTAGGTATTAGTAATCGGATCAATCTAACAGTTCAATGATCAAACACAACATTTACTCTAATAGATAGGACGAGGTGTTTGGGTGTCCACACAAGACACACAACACAAATGCAGAGTGTGGGGTTTTGCGAGCAATACAAATTTTTTGTAACAATATACAATTTCGGAAGATACAGAAAATAGGGAAAGTAATATCTCATAAATTTATGGATACAGTTTAAATGGTTCCACGGGTCCGATCATGGCTTTGATATTTTGAACCTGATTCCAAATTCATTTTTAATGTATAAGCTCAAACCCGGCTTTAATCCAATGTGTATCCTTACATGAGAGTTTAAACATGCTTAAATTCAATGTGGAATTTTATTGTTATTAGATTGAGTTTTTGGATGGGACGGATGAAGAAAGAAAGTAGGAAAATTTGAATGGGGCGAATGAAGAATAACAATGATAAAATATATTTATGTAGCGCAGAGAATATAAATATTTAACTAGTGATAGAATTTGTGCAAAAGTTGTGAAAGCTAAAGTTGTACAAATGCACACTTTTTAAAATATTGTAATAACAATGCACAACTAATTGTGCAATATTTCTACGAGCATATTAAAATTCAAACTAATTGCTTGCATAGAACTGTTTATAGAACATGTCATGCACTTCAATAATTTACATTATACTTAATTAGAAAACTAGTATCTACATGTCAAATTTCCCAAATACATATGTGTCATTTGGTTTGCAGAAAAATAGACTTCAAAGTAAATAGTGAACTAAAGTAATATAGATTTTCAAGATAATAATTATCGGATGAAATAAATCTTAATTCTTCGGATATTAGATAATAAATTGATCGAATCCGCTATTTTATGTTTGGTAAATTGAGATTCTGTCAATCAAATATCCAGTATATGATGTATGATTCCATATGTCTCATCTTGTTTCGGACTCCAAGTTTATCCTAGTAAAAGATTGAGATTATGCAACTGGAGGTCAGTGGCAGGTTATTCGAGACTTAAGTTAAAGGTAGTTTTTTTTGTAATGAGAATCAGCTGCCCATAATTGGATGTTACATGGACATTTATTTACTTTTTGTTCTATTTAAACATTTATAAAATATCTACGGTTTCACAAAAATAATTGTGATCCAATAATCAATGCTTGCTTGGACTTCGGTATGATAGGCCTCGAGGTTCGAAAGCTCGTGTTTCAAACCACACTCTACCAGACTATAAATATCGATTGTATTTACATATGTAGATGATTATTATGATTTTAGAATAAATGATCTTTTAAAATAATAATATTCATGAATAGTACATCATCTTGTATTCCTCATATTCGACATATATTTTCCTTCAAACTTAATAAGTATTCAAATTCATAATTTGATTTATGGACTATTAAACGAAGAGGGAAAATGGTATGATTAGGTACCAAAAGGTGTTTTACGGGAATTATCATAGAAGAAATGTCAACGATTTTGCACATTAGAAAGCAACAAGCCTATGTTACTGAATAAGAGCAATGGGCCCTATGGAAATTGGGGAGGATCGGGTGCATGTGGCAATTTTAGAGGAACTTGGATGGTTATTTTTAGGAAATTGTGACGGTTTCAATGGCCCGGGTGCTCGTGGATATTTGACGAGTAACTTGTACAAAGTCATGTATAATGAATTAGGGGGTTTGTTTTAAAGCAGTATCAATAAGTACTCAAGTATCATACTCCGATTATCCTACTGTTAAATGATTACAATCAATATGAAACATTATTTATGTAACGTGTTTGTCAAACAATATACAATAATGAAATGTCAAGAGTCGATTGGTTTATATGATAACAGATCAATATAATTTTTATCGTATATTATATTGTAGATAGCAATGCCGAATATATATGTATAATTTGCATAAACATTCTTCGTGCAAGTTTACCAAAATTGCATGAATGCACGTTTTTTTAAAACTTTCATAGGAAAATTGCACAACTAATTGTGCATAAGTTGCACAAAGATATTGAAATTAAAACGAATTAATTTCAGAGAGCATATTTATAAAATCAATAAAATGTACCATGTATTTCAACCCAGCAAAATATCATTATTGCCCTTTACACTCATCCCACAACCTCCTTCTACCACCACCAACAAATAACCATTGTGATCACCTCCAACAAGAAATCATTCATCGAATACCAAGTACCAAAATCGCCAACCAGCAACAACCATTAATTAATTCAAATAACACCCCAATCAAAACAAATAAAAACAATTGAGCAACAATGTGCACCTGGAACACCAAAGTGTGGCCTAGAATTGGTGCCAATGCCGACGAGCGACCTTGGAATTGGTGCCATGAAATTGGAACATCGATACCGACGAAAGGGTTGACGAATTCTCAAATCTAGCATTGATTCTGGTGTGAGAATTTGTTGAAGATTTTGGAGATTTGAGGAGTCGGTGTCGTTGGAGATTTTGAGGAGATTGTGGGAGAATTCATCTTAGATTTGAGAAGGTGGCGTCGTTGGGGATTTTTGTAGATTTGGTTGGGCTTGAGATTAAAGAGCTGTCAAAGAAAATAGGGATGTGAAAAAAGGATTAACATATATATAAGAGTTAAGTGTTAAAATGACCCTGACATTAAGATGAAAGTGCCAATATAACCATGCAATTTCAGAAAGTGCTAAAATAACCATGTACTTGGTTGACTTATTAGTCAATAATAAATTGACTAAAATTTGGTGAAATGACGAATTTACATCTGAAATAAAAAATATGAAAATACTTAATCTCCCTAATGTATATGAATGGAATGATTTTCCCTTTTTTCTCACTTACCCTTCGTCTTCCCCCAATTACACCCCAATTTGAAAACCCTGTATTCATCCTCGATTTAACCTCTTCTGGAGGTTTTGGGCGGAGCGGGGGTGGCTATGAAGTTGGCGAGAGGGGAAACAGTTGGTTGTGGTTTCTGGACGCGGAGTGGGAATGGTTGTAGGGGTGGCGAGCGGGGAGAGGGGGTGACTATGGTTTCTGGAGGCATAGCAGGTTGGTTGTGGTTTCCGCCGGGGGGAGGGGGCTCTAGGGTGGTGAGCAAGGGGAGTGCAGAGGAGAGCGCCGGGGACTGTGGGTGGTGGCTAGCGGAACGACTAGGGTGGCTATGATGGCAGGGTGGTTGTGGGGGTAGCTGTGGTGGTGACTGGCGGAGGTGGTAACTGGTGGTGGCGGAGGTGGTGAATGTTGGTGTTGGGGGTGGTGAGTGGTGATGGTGGAGGTGGTGGCTGGTGGTGGCGGATGGAGATGGCTATGTCGGAGGCGTTTCGGGCTGAGCAGTGGTGAAGAATAATTGGGGGTATTATGGGTATTAATTTTTCAACTTCTTAGTCAAGGGTATTTTTATCATTTTAGTTATCATTCAATGCTGGAATGTTATGGGTCAATGCCAGAATTAGAGAGTTTGGCTATATCAGCACAATTTTTTTTGAAAGTTAGTGTTAGATTGACACATACAATTATTATTTTTGGAATGTTACATACAAGCAACTAAATTACATATTATCATCCTAATATAGGATCTAACTAGGAGACACCACCATTGAATATGTTGAAACAGTGGAGCATCCATTTGATAGGTAGAGACGCCCTCATAAGAACACTCAAATGCTGCACCACCAACGAACCGCTGTCACCGAAGCCGGAACCAACACGATCTCACCATCATTGACCACCTGCGGGTTGGGAAACCACAACGGGAACCATCGACACGGTCTCATGACGATGGGTAATCCCCATCAAAGAATTGCTCTAATATTCACAATTCTTGACGGGTGTGTGTTTTGAACCCCGGACCTCTCAATTACAGAGAGTGTGGCTCACCACTAAACCAGACTCATTACATGACACATACAATAATTAATTAGGGTTAAATTGACACTTTCTGATATTGTAGGGTTATATTTGCGTTTTCAACCAAAAATTAGGGTTATAAATGTACTTAACCCTATTTATAATTGGAAATGGGCATTTATATCATGCTTAATTGGACCTTAATCTGGATCAAAAGAAATTAGGCCTTAATGTAAAATGAATTTGGGTGAAAATTATTTTTATTGTAGGTTTTAAAAGGGGCATATGTGTCTTTTCATTATTAATCAATTCTTTCTTAAATTAGAAAATGTGCATATTTGTATGGGACAGACGAAAATAAAAATGTGCAGATTTGGTCGAAACAGGGGAAGAAGCAAGTTTTTGAATGAGACGAACTGAGTAGAGCAATAATAAAATTTATTTTAGAGTGTAAGAAATACAAAAGTTTAACAGTATGGTGGAATTTGTGAAAAAAAATTGTGTAACAATTCTACGTTCAAGTTTTGCAAAAATTGCACGAATGCACAATTTTTTAAAACACTGCAATGACAATGCACAACTAATTGTGCAGAATTAGTACGGACATATTAAAATTCAAACAAATTACTTACATAGGACCTGTTTATATAATCAATAAAATATACCATGCACTTCATTGATTTCATTCTACATGATTTGAAAATTAATATCTAAAGTTGGATTTGTAAAATGTATATTACATAAAAATGGATTTCAAACTAAATAGTAAACTAAAGTAATATAGTTTTTCTGGATAATAATTATTGGATGAATCAGGTCTCGATTCTTCAGATATTAGATAATGAATTGATTGAATCCGATATTTTGTGTTTGGCAAATTGATCTTCAATCAATCCACTATTCCGTATGGTGTATAATTCCATATATCTCATCTTGCTTCGAACTTCAGTTTTCTTCTAGTGAAAGATTGGGATTATGCAAGGGGTCGGTGGTAGATTCTTCGAGGCTCGAGTTGGAGGTAGTTTTTTGTAATGACAATCTGTGTCCATAATTGGATGCTACTTGGACATTGGCTTACTATGTTCTATTTTGAGATTTACAAAATATTTATGATTTCATCAAAGTAATTATGATCAAATAATCAATGCTTAGTCGGACTTCGATCTGATAGGAGTTGAGGTTTCAGAGCACGTTTTTTAGATCAATCTCTACCATATTGTGAATATCAAATGTATTTACATATGGTAGATGATTATTATGATTTTAGAATAAATTATCCTTTTAATAATAATATTCATGAATAGTATATCACTTTGTATTTCTCATAACCGACGTATATTTTCCTTCAAACTTAATAAGTATTCAAATTTCATAGTTTGATTTATGAACTATTAAACGAAAAGGAAGAAGGGTATGATAAGGTACCAAAAGGTGTTTTATGGGAATTTTCATAGAAGAAACGCCAAATATTTTGCCCATTACAGAGCAGGGAGCATGTGTTTCCGAATGAGAGCACTAGGGAGTGTGGGCTCTAAGGAAAATGGGGAGGATCAGGTGCATGTGGTAATTTTGGTGGAGTTCAAATGGTTATTTTTAGGAATTTGTGACAGTTTCAATGGTCTGATGCTCGTGAATCTTTGATGAGTAACTTGTACAAAGCCATGTATAATGAATTAGAGGGTTGGTTTCAAAGCAGTATCAATAAGTATTCAAGTATCATAATATAATTACTCTACTATTAAATAATTACCATCAGTATGGAACATTATTTTTTAACATGTTTGTCAAACAATATACAATAATGAAATGTCAAGAGTCGATTGGTTTATGCGATAATAGATCAAATATAATTGTAATGGTATATTACACAATAGATATCAATACTGAATCTATATATAGTTTAACAAATATAAAAGCTAAACTTAATCATATTATTTGTGCGAAATTTGCATAAATATTTTTCGTGCAAGTTTTGCCAGTATTGCACGAATGCACGATTGTTTAAACTATCACAAAAAAACTGCACTGTTTTTTATAATAAAAAAACCATTTATAGATGTTTGGAAAAATGCGCAACATCAATTACAATAAGTGGAATTGTCATCTAACTCAACTAGTTTCAAACAATAACTAGTCTATTTCAAGGTTATCTAAATTTCTTGTCAACCATACTAATCGTCTGCATTATTACATATTAGAGATCCAATAAAAACTACTCCCTCTGTCCCAGATGAATTTTCACATTTACTTTTTTGATACTATTCTCTTTCAAAGTTTGACCACATATTTGAATAACCATATGAACAAAAATATTATCGTATACGATATTGTTCAATTCGTCGTAACAAGTAGTTTCTTAATATCAACTTTTTATTTGTTGTTATTATACGTAGATAAAGATATTAACGTTCAAACATGTTTCTTGAACATCGTGATAATGATGAAGGGGTACATTCAACTGGGAAGGAGGGAGTATGATATTGCATAGAGATATTAATTCACTTCCCGTGAAAATCATGACCAATTGGTATAGTAGAGCGTATCACGCATCAATCACTTCGCTAAATATGGATCTTCATAATTGTAACACCACTTGATCCAATGCACTATCTATGTTGGAAAAAACATCTAATATTTGTAAAAAAAACATATAATATTTTTACACATAATTGTAAAAAAAAACATATATATATATACATATATATATATATATATATAAACTCATCCAAATTAATGTAAACCTAATACAAAAACTCAAATAATATTTCGAAAACACGATGTGCACCACCAGATCGAGAACAAAACATAAACTTTTTTTGTTTGTTAAAATCACCATATGGTGGGGGTGTTCATTAGGTCCCCAACCTCATAAAAAGAGGGAAAATACCTGACACGCTTAAGATATTACCTAAGTCGGCTTAAAACAACATCAGTTGCTTCCAAAAGATAATGATGTAACTAAATTGAGTCTACTGTATCTAAATAGCAACCAACTAAAATACTTAGTAGATGCATTTCCAAATCTAGTAACCTCCACCCCTTGTGTTAATGGTTTTCTTTGGCCGAGCATCTCCTAACCACAATATCGACGTGATTAACACAATAATTTAATCTGTCAGATTGTAGAATACTAATGTGTGGAAATGAATCCATGCTTATTCAATTATACGCTCAAATGATATCTTAAAAAAAATATATTTCCCCATATCCCCATTGAGGGAAGATGGGAAAAAGAAAATTGAAGAAAAAAGCAAGTTTTTCAGGAAACATGTAAAATATACCATGTATTTTTTTATTGCAATATGTTTAATTAGGAAACCAAATCTAAACCTTGAATTTGTCGAATACACATGTGTAATTATTCTTAAAAAAATAATAGACATGTGCAATTTTGATCAGTATAAGAATACAACTTGAAATAAATATTAATCCAAACTAATAGAATTTTTCATACTTGTTTTGGTTGAAAGGAAAACTTAAAAATAAGTGTATTTAATTAAATTTCTAATGAAATAAAATGAACTGAATTAAATTAAAATATAGACAAACTTTGCCAAAGTCAATGACTAAACACACACGCGTAAAAAATCATTGCTCAAACTTTGTTCCACTCGAGATCTTAGACCCTAGTGGTCGGTTGCTACCACAACGACCATTGGGTGACCTTGGAGAAGATCTTAGACGAAATAAATCAGGTGACGACCACTACTTCAGTCAACGGTCAACGACGAGGATTAATGAGGGGACTTTTAAATTGTCAATTGCTCAATCTCCGACTAGGTATGAGTTGCTCGCGACCTAACTAGAAGCTGGTCAACAACAGTCACCGGATGGCGGCAAAACTTCCGATTGCTTGGAATCGAGTTTTGGAGAAAGGTTTTACCGACTCGCCACTTTTGTTTTTAGTGAATAATTCTTCTCCATTTTTATTTTTTCCTTTGTTTAATGTATGGAAGGTGGTTTAAGAAAATGAATCCTTTTTTTATTCCGAGCATTAGACCTGAAACCTCTCCAAATTTGGTTTAGAAGAAATCCAAGTAAAAACTCGTTTAAACAAGTATTTTTTCCGCGATTACTTCCGAGGTTGCAGAACATATTTGTAGATTCCGGCTAGTTAGGACATTTTCGGCTACTATGACCGATTATATTTCGTTTAGATTTCCTCTAGACCAATTTATTTCGGTAGTTGAATTTTGTATGAGTTAGATATGTTTGTACGCTCAAAAGATGATTCTTGTTTGGATAATATTTTATGTGGTTGACATATCTTTCAAGCAGGCATGCAACTTGTAAAAAAGAAATCCAAGTTTATTACTTGCTGCTGTGATTTTCTTTGAATCGGAACGTTGGCTCGAATTAGTATTCCATTAGATGGGTTTAGATCGAATTTGCTGAACGGTTTTAAAGTAGAGGATGACCACTTCAATGCATGACACACATTTCCGTAAACCACTAAGTCAATTGTTTAGAATTTTATTTTACTACTATTGTGTAAGTAGGACTATCCCGCATCACATTTGAAGGCCTTCGTCATTCACACGTGTGTGTATATATATAGGGTTGGACTGCAAAACATTCCATTACCAACTATTTTAATTAAAGAAAGAAGAATATTCCATTTGAACATAATTACAATGAGAGATTGTTCAAAATGATATCTACTTTTAATTGAAATTCAAAATTTGGTATTCGAATTTTGAATTCGTCCTTTAAAAGTATCCATTTTTTCATTTATGTATCAAAGTGGTAGATTTCAGCAAAAAATGAGTACTGATTTGGATCAAAATTGTGCCACAATGGTACCCACTTTTAACAAAAAAAAAGTACCTACCTTTTTGGGACATTAATGAAAAAGTGGATACCTCTTCAAAACAATTTTAAAAATTGAGTACCAAATTGTGAATTTTACTTAAAAGTGAGTGTCATTATGAACATTTTCTCTAACTACAATTAATGTTAGTTCAAACTGGTTTAGTTAAATTTTAATCATTTCAATTTACTTTTAAAAATAGAGTTTGAGTGGAGTGAAAAGTTGAAACTAAAGAAGACTCTCCAGACGATATAGTTATTTTAGTACTAAGAGTTATATAGCATTTGCAATGGTGAATTACAAGGTGTTTTACATTGATAAATTGTCATATTTTTTTTAGCAAAGAGTTTTCAGATTACATACTCTCTCAGAGCAACTCCAACACTTACGCTAACTTAGCGTTTGGAGTGCAAAACTGCAAGAAAATCACTCCAATCGAACGCAAGCGTTGCAAAATTACCTATTGCTACAGTACCCACTATATTTAGCGGAGTACGGTATGCAAGGTATACATTTTTTTCTTTTCCAGTTATTTTATTGTTTTGTTTTAGGCAAAGTCTTGGGAAATACGGTCTTTCTATAAGTTTATGTAAAGACGGGGGTTTAATTATAATAATAAAAGGTAAAAGATTTTTGTTGCAATATTAAAGTTTTATTATACAACGTGTAGTAGTTAGAAATTTTATAACCCATTTCATACAACCCGAAAATTTTATCTTAATTTCTTCTAATTACACTTTAAACCTTGGTCTTTCCATGACTTATGGAAAAACCGTTTTTCAAGAAACAGACTCAAATATAAATATAAATATGATTTAATCTATTATTTATTGATAGCTAATGAAATATTTTATATTTATATGAAATTAATATATACTCCCTCTGTCACTCTTTAATTTGCACATAATTTTTTTCACGATTTTCAACAAACGTGTTTGACTATAACTATGGACAATCATGGTGCATTAAAAATTGGCAATTCACAACTACACGATCTAACAATATGTTATACGATAATATCATTGCTCATATATCTATTCAAATATATAATCAAAATTCGATAACTTTGAATGAAAAAAAATAATAATTCCTTGCAAGTTAGGGATGTATATGTATTTTGTAAAGATAAAAAGTAAATTTGGTATGGAAATACTATCAATTATAAACAATGTATTGATATAAAATAAAATAAGAAATGACCTCATGTGAACCAACCCAAACTTTAGGTAGAGATTTTTGTGCAATTCTTCTTCCATTCTTCTCCACATCTCTTGCAGGGACCTTTCCTCAATTCTTTGTCAGGGGCCTTTCCCTAATTCTTTCCTAGGGGTCTGTCCCTAATTCTTTCCCATTCTTATCCCTCTTGCTGCAATTTGAAAAAATATATATAAAAGCAAACATCAAATAAATATCAATAAAAAATTGCAAAACATCAACATGATTGTCAAACTAAAAATTATAAATATCAACTACAACTAACAAAACATCAATTCACAATTGTCAAACTGAAAATCATAAATCATGAAACATCATTTACAACTAACAAAACATCAACTGAAAATCATAAAACAACAATTGCAACTAATAAAACATCAACATAATCGTCAAAACTGAAAAATCATAAAACGTTAACTACAACTAACAAAACATCAACATAATCGTAAAAAATGAAAGTCATAAAACATCAACTACAACCAACAAAATATCAGCTGAAAATCATAAAACATATCCAAAGTTTAAATTGTCAAATTAAATATCAATTTCAAAGCAAAAACCTCAATAAACTACACGTAAATATCAGTTGAAAGCAGTACAAACACTAACAGAATAAATTAACTAAAAAGAACAAACATCAACTATATTAAAAAAGAATCAACAAAAATGATACAAACGTATAAACATCATAAAACAAAATTATAATATAACATCATATCATTCCATAAACAGATCCACATATTCAAAAGATGAAACCATATAATCAACAAAATTATCTTCTTACATTGACCTCATAATAATGAGAGAGGAACGAGATTGTACCTATGATTCTTCTCCATCGGTTTCCCTACCCTGATTTGCTAACTCTTCGGCTTTTTTTTAATAAGTAATCGGGTTTATAGGGTTCCCGACCCTTTCCTATTAAACATCAGTTGTTGCCGAAAATGACTTACATCAAGCGATGCTCGAAACTTTACATCAAGTCGTGTCCGGAGGCTTACATTTGAGACACTAAGTAGATAGTACAATTCTAAATTAAGGTATCAAATGGCTAAAACAGAGATACACAAAGGCACTAATGGATAATACACTACTAAGTAAGGCCAACGTGGCAAAGAAGAAGGGCAAATCATGGGGTTTTCACTGTGTAGTCATTGTGTAGCCACAATAGAATCGACCCAACACTACTGTCAGAACCGATCACAGTGAAGTATCAAATGAAATGCACACAGAAAATTTCATCCACACTTTTGATCAAACATCCTAGGAAATCAAAACAAAATAAACGAAGTTCCTCACCTAAAGATCTGGTATGTCTCCATTTAACCCGTGAAGACCGTTTCCCTTAACTAGGAAACAAAAACCTGTTATTTTAATTGCCAAAAATATTTTTTGTCAGGATATAGAAAACCCTCGTAATCCATAGAAACATCTCTAACTTGACCCCAAAAGGTTATAAAGTCCAATTAAATTGAATTAACAAAATAATTGACCTCAATATCCTAATGAACCATAGTCTACAAATCTGATTTAAATCCTCAAATAATAGTATCGCAAGAAGTCCGTTGTTTTAACGACTTTGACTTGGATTTCTCCTTACCGCATTTCGAATATCAAATTTGAAATTAATCTAATTTTATGGACATGGGCTGCCAGAACAACAAGCATTAACAGAAATAGTTCATATTAGATACTTAATCAAAAAAACCAATTTAAATAGGCCTTTTTAAATACTTTTAAAAAACAAAAAATAGAATAACAGAAGTACATAATTAAAAGCCTCCCACCTGAAAATTTAAAAATTGTAAAGTTGAAGAAAAAGAAAAGGAAAAAGGAGAATAACCCTCCAGCAACATAAACTCGTCGGGAGAAGTGATGAAACAAGGTGACACAGCCAGAAAAATTATAACTAAAAGATCAGAAGTTATATACCCTCCCTTAGCCACGGTCGTCTAGGATGATCCGGTGAGAATGACACCATCACGCCAATTAAAACCAATGAAACCCCACATCGTCGTCGCGAGTTGACCCGCAGCAAGGAGAAGACTCGGACATGACTCAGATATCCACTCGGCAATGACTCTGATCGTGATTCGGCCATGACTTGGATCTCAGCTCGGTGTTTACTCATATCTCGACTCATAGTTGACTCAGCCTTGGAAACCCGCCAGACAGAGCTTTGAATAATAGACACCGCACGAAAATCCGCCAAACGAGCTTCGAATAATCCGGCTGTAGATTTCCAGTCAAACATTGTTGGCTTATCAGCGGATTCAAGACTTCGCTCGGAAACCCGACCTTGGTCTCTGCTCGACGTACCCATCTGTTGATTACTTCTTCGGCCGCTCAGAGCCGCTTTGAATCTATATCCAGCCGCTTAGAAAACGATGCTCAGATTCCAGAGACCACTTTTTCAGTCATATCTATTTGTCGGGGAAACTGTGTACGGGGGGTAGAGATTGTGGGGGTGGGATTGGGGAGGGGGGCCGCCGGAGGTGGTGGTGCGATGACGGCTCTCCAAGGAGAAGAAAAGTTTGCGCTAGGGTTTTTAGAAAGGGTAGCAAGCTCTTCGGCTTCATCGAGTCATCATCTTTCTCTCTCAGATCGCAAACAACGGCACACAGCTGGTCAGTTGTCGGGATTCTCCCCAGCGACTCTGAGTTCTTAGTGTGGCTGAAATTACTAGCGTGGATGTTCAAGTCGATCGGATATAAATTGGGAGTTCACATCCCAGGCTTATCAGCAGTTCTCAAGAGGCGGAGCAGCAGCGAGTCAGTTTTAAATTGCAAAGATCCTGAGGTTTTTGCTGGTTTCCAGCGTCGGTTTCATCAGCGTGAAGAAGAAACGAAAAACTGAAGAAATTAATTTATAAAATAATCTTATAAATGGACCAAAGTTATTTTACTTACATAGGTAGACTTCCAATTTTTGAGCAGTTTCTAAAAAAACTCCATCCCAATTGGAATATATAATAATTGTATAATAATCTCTGTTCAAAGTTTAGACTGTTTAAAACATGAATTTGTGATATTATATAGGGCAATATAGTATTCATAGAGATGGTCTCCTGTGAGACAGTATAAACGTTAGGTAGAAATATTTGTGCAATTCTTCCCAATTCTTTTTCCATGGACATTTCCCCAATTTTTGCCCATTCTTTTCCCTCCTACTGCAATCTTCAAATAAATAAACAAATATTTAAAAATTGTAAAACATCAATATGATCGTCACACTGAAAATCATAAACATCAACTACAACTAACAAAACCACAACAAAAAATCATAAAACATCAACTATAACTAACAAATTATAAAACTTCAACTGAAAATTATAGACATTAACTATAAGTAACACGATCGTCCAGTTGGAAATCATAAACATCAACTATAACTAATAATTTTTTAATAAAACATAAAAACATCATCAAAGCTTAAATTGTCAAATTAAATATCAAATTCAAAGCACAAACTCAATAAACTACACGTAAACATCAACTACAACACAAAATATCAACTGAGAATTATAAAAACGTCAATTACAACGAACAAAATATCAAATGAAAATCATAAAATATCATCAAAAGGTTAAATTGTCAAATTTAATATCAACTTCAGTACGTCAAACTGAAAATCATAAACATCGACTACAATTAACAAAACATCAATCGAAAATTATAAAATATCATAAAAAAATTAAAATTGTCAAAATAAATATCCATTTCAAAGCAGAAATCTCATTAAACTAAACATAAATATCAACTACAACTGTCAGAACATTAACTGAAAAATATAAAACAAGAGAATCATACTCGACCAAAACACAAGAATCATTTTAATGAGATAGTTGCAAATTTGACAGAGTAGAGTCAGTTATTTCTCATAACCACCAAAAGAGAGTTCACTTATGACAAAGAAAATGATGAACTGCTATAGAAATATTCCCGCAAAGCTAAATAATGAAAACAAAATGATGTGAAGTAAAAGTTACTCTTGACGCTGTAGCGATTTGAGAATGAAGCCCTTGCACGATTCGATCTCTCATCCTTGAATCTGCAGGTCGTGGCGGCCGCCTGGCAGGAACTCCCCATCGGCGTCTTTCACCTGCTTCTTGTCGCCCTCCCAATGCATCTTCTGTGTTGGTAGACTAAACACAAAGAATATATTTGGGCCAAAATTCACCGGTCCTGAACTCCACAACGTCGCAACAGCTCCAAGCATCTCAGCTCTAAATCGATCTCCACAACCTCCATCATGGTGCTCTGAATCCTTCATCGTTCACAGTGCATCTGCTCAAATCGGCCGGTGCAGAGGAGATTAGAGCAAAAAAATACGGTAGTTTCGGTGTTTCCAGGCGAAATCCGGCATTTTCGGTGGCGATTTCTGGCCCAGCTTCCGGTGAGGAGAAAAGAACAAATCGCCACAGATCGGGACGGGAAAAAGAAAATTGAGAGAATAAAATCAATTTATGAAATTTTGATGCTCCCTCTGTCCCAACCATTTCTGTAATTTAACTATTCATTTAGTTAAAATTGCTTATTTTTTACCTCAAATTTTGATTGATAAATAAATTAGGATATTGTCATATGTGATTTTGTTAGATTCGTAATAGCATGAATTTTTAAAATATCAACTTTTTATAACTTATATTTACACACAATTATAGATATCAATTATCAAACTTTTTTGAGTCAATTGACGAAAGTCAACTTGTGCAGAATTGGTTAGGACAAAGGTAGTATATATGGACCAAATTTATTATATTTACACAAGTATTCCTCCACCTTTTCCGTAGTTTTTTTTAAAAAAAACCATCCCAATTACTCCATCCGTCCCAACTGAACTTGCACTCGTACTTTTTTGACACTATTTTCTATCAAAATTTGAGCGCATATTTGAATAGATATATGAACAAAAATATTGTTGTATATGATATTGTTATATTCATCTTAACAAGTAGTTTCTAAATATAAACTTTTTATTGTCTCTTATTAGGCGTGTGAACATATTAATGGTCAAACATTTTTTTTGAACATCGTGATATTATTAATGTGCAATTATAATATATAATAATTGTATAATGGTCTCAGCCTAAACTTTGGATTGCATAAAACAAGACTTTGTAGTATTCATAAATAATTAATATCTATATAATAAACTTTACTTGAATTACCTTTTAAAGAAAATAGTAAAAGAATTCTTTAGTTATAAACAGAAGGGAAAATGTAATTTTCTTTACTAATTGAATATTTTGATAATTAAATAAAATATAATTCTTATTTTAAATTGAATGAAAATAATTTATAATTTTATTTAGTTTAATTTATAATTTTATCATATGCAATTTAGGAATTAGTGAGGTTGTCGAGGTCAAAAACAACATTTACAATACAAGAAACATGACTTTTTATCTCGGTTCTGAAAAGCTTTTTACCTCGGTATTTTTCTTGAAAATAATCAAGGTAAAGACGATCACAGTAAAAAAATATATACTCCATCTGGTATCTTATTTATGTCCTTCTCATTTCTGACATTTTTTAAAGGCATGTTTGCCCACCGATAACTTTAGTTGCCTACGATAAGCAAACTCAATTTTACCACACCCAAGAGGACCTTGTTAGCTTAGTGGGAAGTAAAATAAATCATCAATGGAAGGATTTATCCAAAAGCCATTAACAATAATCGATTTATAGGAAACTTTAGAAGGAAATGAAACTATGGTCATTTCTAGGCTCAGGTGGATTCCCACAAGTTTTTTAAGAGCAAAGTGCATATATAACTCTACATAATTCACGAAAGTGCACATATAACCTTATGCTAATTTAAAATGCAAATATAACCCTAGATAGTTAGTTTATGTGCAAATATAACCTTTTTCAGAAGTTTGAGGCCAGAATTAGAAGTCAATTTTACCCCTATGATTTTTTATATAAAAAATAGTGAAGTTGCTATTATACCCCTTCTCTTCTTCTCCTTCTGCGTTTCTCTCCTTCGCCTATTGCGTTTCTCTTCGCTTTCTCTTATTCCACTGAAAATCTCTTCGTTTTCTCTTCTTCCACCAAAACCTTCTTCATTTCTCTTGGTTGCTTGGTGGGTCTTAATTTTACGGTGCTTGGCTGAGCAATGCCGAAAATGGTGGCCCATGGTGGCAGAGGTGTGGAGCTTGGGTTTCGTTGGAGGGCTGGGACGAGGATGCACTGGGATCGTCGGCGTCGCTAGGAATTTGGGGTGGTGGCGGAGTGGTGTCGGGATGAATGGAGTGGCACTGGAGGATTTTCTGGTGGAGGCGGGGCTAAGAGGCGTCAGACCTTTGCAATCGATAAGCGTCAGTGATTGTTCTGTATTATATGGCAGTGAGTTTTCTTTGCAATCGAGAGGCATCAGACATTTGCCTAGGAAAGCTCCCGCTCAAGTGGGCTAGGGTAGACGAAGCGTAGGTGGGAGGCTAGGGAATACAAGGAGGCGGCGGGAAGTGGAGTGATGGTGGCGGTGCGGTGAAGGTGGCGGTAGAAGCACAGTGAAGATGGTGGAGGTGGAGGTGGAGGTGGAGGTGGAGGTGGAGGTGAAGTGGCGGGATGGGTAAAATTGTCCATTCAGATTCAACATTTGGTCCAACGACTTTTTTGTCATTTCAGGTAAGGTCAACTACCGGAAACTCAAGTCAACATCGGAACTGTCACCAGAAGGTTATATTTGCACTTTCATTAAGTAGTTAGGGTTATATTTTCACTAAAAATTATCTCAGAATTATATCTGCACTTTCTCAATTATATAAGGTTATATTTGTATATTTCCATTTTTAATTAAAACATTGGAACAACATCAAGGATTCTCTATTTAAGTGTGTACTGGAATTCGAACAAGGATAACTAATGAACAAAGAGTGGAATGAAACAACAATCATTTTCATTCCTAACTGGCAAAAAAACCATCCCATACAAAAATTTCAGGCCTATAAGCTTACATAAAGTAAATAACAAGATTATTTCCAAGCCTCTACAAGCAAGACTCAAGGGGGTTATAGGCTCACTAGTAGAAAATCAAAATGGTTTTGTGCCAGGGAGACATATTGGTGAAAGTGTTCTTTTAGCACATGAAATTACATATTACATTAGAAAAAGAACAAAGGCTAGAAAATCATTATCGGCAATCAAATAATTTCCTGGAAGTTTCTAGATTCTGTAGTACAAAGAATGGAATTCCCAAGTTCATGGACACATATGATTCAACAGTGAATCATAACAACCTCCTATCAGTAAATGGAAAACGTCTGAATACTTCATCTCTATTGAACATGTACATGTTCGATATTTTAAAACAAGTTTTCTCTGCATCCCTTAACTCATCTATTACATGTAACATGAGAATAGGAATCGGAATTGCATGAGGAGCAGAAAAGATTTCTCACTTGATGTATGTTGAGGATTGCCTTATCTTCCTAGAAAATAATGAGCAAAACATTAGATTTCTTGCTAAAAAGAATGATTCATATGAAAAGTTTTCAAGGCAAAGAATCATCTTTGAGAAATCCTCAATTTACTTTAATCCAAATACCCAGTTTGGTAGCAACAGCGGGCCAAGTATGCTCTGAATATTCACAGAGAAGGCCTTCCTGATAGCTACATCGATATAAATATCCTCTCTACATCTAGAAGGAGCCAAATGTTTGGAGGTCTGATAACCAGCTTAAAGAGAAAGCTTGAAAAATGGTGATCAAATGGACCGTTAGTGATGGCCGGATCACGCTGAAACAACCTAACAAACATTTACAAACTATGCAGTGTCCATCTATAGTATATCGGTTTCTATATGTGACAAATTGGATTCTATAATCAGAAGGATTATCCGGTTGGGAAAGCTGGAGAATGGGACATTCACTGGAAAAATTGGAGAACAGTATGCATGTCTAAGCATAAAAAAGGGTTGGTATTAAAGAACATAAGGCAGATGAATCAAGCCCTTTTGGAAAAACATGATTGGAAAATCCATATTGATCCCGAGAAAAACCCGAGATTGGTGCTACAGTGTACTGGGGTGGAAACAAAATGGGGAGGGCGCATTTCGGAAATGCGCCC
>JAULKM010143200.1:0-18056 GCA_032355605.1 Rubia tinctorum | reverse complement strand
ACACAACCCCCACCCCCCCCATTTATGCGCTTTTATATGTATGCATATATCTACATCTAGCATAATATTAACCATTATATGAGCAAACACTTGGGAATATCCATCGTCTCTGTGGACAACCCTGACTTGCCACTGTCTACTTAGTTGTAGTTAGTACGAAAAAGGGCTTAAAATTAGTATCTTTGAGAGGTACGGCGATTATCTCCCAACTTGCTTGATGGCCTCTTCTTGAGCATCTGAACTCTCATTCGCGATGGCAAACTCATCCTTCATTTCCCGCTCGATGGATTCAACCTAGACCCTCAAGTGCGCATAGTGTCCTCAATAGAACCTAGCCACGTCCCAAAGTCATCCAACTGAAAGCTCATCCTACCTACTACTTCACTGATACCCTTCAAAATCTTGGTGGAACTAGCAAGTTGCTCCTCGAAGATACGAAATTGATCAAAAATATCTGCGAGTAGGCTAGTGAGGCTAGGAGGCACTCTAACTGGGATCTCGTTGTTATAATCCTCAATGTCTATATCCAGGTTTGATAGGATTTTGTATAAATCCTTCTCAAACCTCGGATTAGGGGCTATATAAAGGTCCACCAACACCGTATACTGATTGATAGTTGTGCGCTCTGCTGGGGTAGAATCAAGAAATTTCACACAAAAGAACCACCATATATCCATTCAAAGTGATCCTCTAAAGTCGTAGTGGCTACCATCACTGCTTTCTCTATGCTGTCAATCATGTACTATGTCTTTGAATGACCCAAATTTGCCACCGCTAATGGAGAAGGAGATGAATTTCCCAAGTGCTGGGCTGAGAGTCCAACCATGCCCCCAAATATAATTTTCCACCTTTCTTGTTTCCCATTGCAAGGCACTCGTCCACAAAGGCCGCAATCATGTTGGGGTAATTTTCCCTCCAGGGTCTTCGCCCAAAGGATGTAGACAACCGACCCCGGACATTGGGAAATTTCCCCATGACAAAACACTCCCATAGCCAAGAGTTGCTGAATGTAACTCAATGTTGGGTGGACGGTTGTTGTACTCTTGCAATGGTGCTTCCTTTCTATGCCTGATAGAATCCTCCAAAAGTTTCTCAACGAGAACGGAAGTCCTTGTCGGTGATTCCTTGGGACCTCCTTCCTGTACTTCCAACCAAACATTTGGGCGATATCCCGGTGTGTCATAGTGTGTTCGTTTTTGACCAAGTGGAATCGGATAAATCTCTTTCCCTTATTGTCCTTCATTTGCTCCAAAGTCGCCAAGAATTCCAAAGTCCGTCAAATATAGGTCTTTGAGTACTTGTCCAAGAAACCCTATAGGCCTATCCTACTAAGCAAGTCGTGACTGGCTTGAGTAGGCCTAGAGCTCCCAAAGTTTCTTTACAAGCGAACTTTGTTTCCATGATAGTCCTCTTAGGGAAATTTAGGTACCTCCAACTCCGGGCAGCACCATCAGAAATTTTGGTCAAACCCATGAATTGATCAATGGCAAATGTGGGGTTGGGAGGAATGGAAGTTAACGGCTCCCATCTCCCAACCTTGGTCGGCTTCTTCCCCTTGTCACTCCGGGAATTGGTTCCCTCTAACGATACTTTCCTCTTTGGGGCCATCCTATTCACATCAAGAAAAAAGTGGTAATGCAAGGATAATCAAAGGCATGTGTTGAGATTCATTCAAAAAGAAAATTCGTTCCTAAATAGCCACAACATTCCAAACCATGTTATCTCATATAAAAGCTATTCATTCAAGAACCAATCTTTCTAAACTATCGACGCATGAACAATCATAGCATTCCATCAAGAAAATCATGCAATAAAGAACCATTCCTCTTCAATCATCACATTCAATGAAGATTAAAAAATCAAAGCAGAAGGACAATACACTCACCCCCACACTTAGTTTAGCACAAAATCTTTCAAATAGCCTAAACATTTCTCCCAAGAACATCTCAACATATTTCCAAACACAAAGCTGCTCATCACATCACCAACATCAAGTAAACATAGAGCTCAAAGGATTACCCAGAATTTGAAGCCATGAGATGAAGAATCCACACAAGAAGAAGCAAAAAATGTACATTTTTGAGAAAAATGTCTCAAAATTTCGAGCTATCCCAAGGAAAGTAAGACTGAGTGTTCTTGAGAAATGTTAATAAGCTAAATGAATCCTATGGGTTAGGTAGTTTACTATGGATAAATAATTTCAGAAAGGAATGTGAATCAAAAAGAGGTACACATGAGATAAGGATGGCATTTCTAAAAATTATAGAGTGAGAGAGACGAAAAGTAACAATCAATTTATGCATAAGGGAGGTGTTAATGTAATATTTACACCAACACTTGAGAGAAAAACAAAGATTTGGCTGAATAAATGAGCCAAGAATTCCATGTTTTAGCTCAAAATTTGAATTTCAAAAATCTGAATTCTTGGCCCAAAAATCGCAAAAAATTATGTCTGGCACCAGGCAGCCCTCGTGCCAGACACCTGGCATAGCCGGTGCCGGAACTCAGTACGGTTCATTCCAAGAGGAACGGGCAATGCCAGAAACAGCACGAGGCTCCCTCGTGCCAGATGGGTGTGGCGCGAGGTTAGCACCGTTTCCCCTCTCTTTATCCCTTTCTTCAAAAAAACCTTGTCGACGAAAAAACCTTGTGTGATTTCAATAAAAAAAATGAGACTCGAACTCAAATTCATAAATCAACAAGGGTTCATCTCAAAAATTATTTGTCATACTAAAAGATGCAAAATATATCTACTAAAAACATGCCAAGAACAAGGAAATAAAAAACCATGTATATTTATTGCTGTCATCACGACTTATTCCTTTTTCATGGATGTTAATTGAAAAAACCTACCATTGGATCTCCGAAGTCGCCATCTGCAACTCCACCCACGATGACATCCTTGTGGATAGGTATGTACAAGGAGTCATCCTTACCTTTAAGAGCTTTATTTGCCAAGGAGAATGAATATCCATTCATAGCCCAAACTGAATCCTTGCCCATTCTCTTGGGTTTGGGAGGTGGTCGAGGGTGTTTTACGCCCTCACCACTTCCCACATTCCGTTGCATGTTAGTGACCATAGAAAAATAATCCAAGACAGACAAATCATCGATAACAACATACAAGGCAATAGTTTCATCAATATGCTCATCACACTTAAAGTGCATGGAAAGATTCTTTCTATCACTCTCATATTCTTCCAAAATTTCATCACTTATGCTCTCTTCCTCACTACCATCAAGAGTCACATAAAGGCAATTATCATTATCCATCATGTGAGTTATCATGTAGAACATCTTCTTAACACGAAGTTATGCCTTTACAATCAAGAGAGGGATTAGGTGAATCATGCTTAAACATGTAAATATCAAAACCAACTCTGTTCATATCAATCTTTGAGGTTAGTGTTCCCGAATGAACATCAATCTTAGTCCTTGGTGTTTTGAGAAAATGTCTCCCTAATAAAATTGATGGTGAACTACCATTGTGCGCTACATGAAAGACATAGAAGTCCACCAGAAACACCAAATTACCCACTTGGACCATCATATCCTTCACTAGTCCACGAGGACTAACTTTGGGGTGATCGGCTATTTGGACGATTACCCTAGTCTCTTTAAGTTCACATATTTCTAGGTTTTCATATATGCAAGAGAGTATGACATTAATAAAAGCTCCAAGATCAATCATAGCATTTTTTCACTAATTTACCACCAAAGAAATAGGAATTGAAAACATACCGAGGTTATCACATTTTGTTGGCAATTTTCTATGATTAAGAGTGGCCACTCCCCCTATTTTCACTTTAGCTAATTTCTTAAGTGGTTTACTCCTCTTTCTTGTACATGTGACTTTCAAAAATAATTCATACGAGGGGACATGTTCAATCAAGTCTAAGATCGGGACACTAACCTCCACCTTCTCGAAGATCTTCCTGATATGATCATCACTAGTTGGCACCTTCGGCCTTCCCCTAAGTGCATTAGGGAAAGGCGGCGGGAGATTAACCATCGACTCGGGTGTTGGAATCTTCTTGATGGGTTCCTCCATAACCAATTCTTGCTCCTCAAAGTTGGTTTCATTGTTGTCCATGATCAAGTCATCCTCTTGAGAGATTTCCTAATCGGGATCACGCACCTCCTTCCATGTTTCTCAACTTCAAAGTGCTCACATTCCTCATATTGATCTCTAGTTGGAAAGGAAGTTTTCCGGACTCTTTGGCTTCCAGTTGTCTTACCGAGGTGTTAAGTTACCCGAATTGAATATCAATATTCTTGAAGCTCGAGAATGCCCTAATCCCGAGATCTTCAATCTCTCACCTTGTACTCTCTGCAAAGATGTCGTGTTTCTTAGCTAATTGAGAGATTGCTTCTAGGATTTCCTCTCAGTCGTACTTGTAGAGTGAGCATTGTTGTTTCAAGGCCCTTCTCCCCTCGGATAGGGTTGAGGTGGAACTTTTCCACCTTGATTGTACCCTTGCATTTGGTTCTCCTCGCGCTAACCAAATATGAGGTGATCGCGGTACCTAGGGTTGAAGGTGTTTTGATGTGACGTCAAATGCATGTATTTTCGGAAGAATTTAACATCTCTTTTTTTTTATTTTTTTGTTGGAAGATTGCTAGATTTAGGTAGGTTTAAATGATAAGGGATTTGGATGACCGTTTTTGGTTTTCATATCTAAATCCTTCATTTTGTACCCTGTTTTTAGTCTAATGGATTTTTGGTCCTCACGAGCATTTAGATTCCTTTTTGTGAGATTAATTTGTAGATTGCTCTTAAGCACTTCGAAGTATTTTAGTGAAGGAAATTCTCAAGGATGGTAGAATATTGAAGGCCATGAGTCAAAATGTGGTAGAAGATAGAAGGGTCGAAGAACGAAGAAAAACAAGTGACTTCGTTCTTGGTGATTAAGTGGTGAAGAGCTGTGTGGTCTGTGAAGACATTGGCCTTAGTACCAAGTAGCTATGAACTAAATTTCTCAAGAGAAAATACTACCATAAATAACTCTTTCTCTGTGGTGGAGTAATTTTGGTGTGCATCATTAAGTGGTATTGAAGCGTAGTATATAGTATGAAGGATTCTCACTACCCTTTGACCTATAACCGCTCATATGGCATAGTCACTAGCATCACACATAATCTAAAAAAGGAGTTCCTAATTAGAAGGTTAGATAATGAGGGTGGAAACAATCACTGTCTTCAAAGTGTCAAAGGATCTTTAGCATTCTAGTTCAACCACAAAATATGCCTCTTTTTGCAACAATTTGCACAAAAGGGAGGCAATCTTAGAAAAGTCCCCTAGAAATGATCTAACTTCTCCAACACTCGAAGGGTATGGTAGGGATTGAATTGTGTCAACCTTAGCTTTGTCTACATTAAGACTTTGGCAAGAGACCACATGACCCAATACAATGGATTTTTCCACTATGATGTGGCATTTTTCAGAGTTTAATACAAGATTGCTTTCAATGCTTCTCTTGAGCACTAATGATAGTTTAAACAAATATTAAAAGAATCCCCATAAACGGTAAAATTGTCTATGAAGACCTCTATGAAATGCTCAAAAAATTGTGAAAATATACTAACCATGCACCTTTGGAATGTGTCAGGAGCATTGTATAGATCAAAACGCATACGTCTATAGGCAAAAATGTCGAAAGGGCATGTGAAGGTGGTCATCTCTTAATCCTCTTGGGCTATGTCTATTTGAAAATACCCAGAATACCCATCTAGAAAACAATAAAAATCCCTCTCGGCAAGCCTCTAAAAAAGAGTAGAGGTTTTCCTAGTTACTGCATTCAATAAAAGGTAGAGGGAAATGGTCTTTCCTATTTATCGCATTCAACCTACGGTAGTCAATACAGACTTTTCACCTGTTTTGTACACGAGTGGGAACCAATACTCCCCCTTGGTTCTTTATTACGGTCATACCACTTTTCTTAGGCACTACTTGGGTGGGGCTTTCCCACTTACTATCAGTGATGGGGTAAATCATTCTGGCTTGAAGCAACTTAATAATCTCACTTTCACTACCTCCATCATCGGTGGGTTTAGCCAACTTTGGGGTTGCCTCACCAGTTTGGGCCTATCATCTAACAAGATCTGGTGCATGCAAGTAGAGGGGCTACTCCCTATGATATCGGCAATTGTCCACCCAATTGCTTCTTTATGGCTTCTAAGAACCTTCATCAATCTCTCCTCTTATTCCTTGGTAAGTTTACTCGACATTATTACGGATAAAATATCTCTTTAGGATCCACACTCTACGAGGTCTTTAACGAACCACACCTTTCAGAAGATAGAATTAACCCGCGAAGCACTAGATTTAAAGATAAGAATTTATATATTGCTTCTATACTCACTACTAAACTACCAAAGAGGTAGATAGTGGCAAGTCTGGGGTCGTCCACATATGCTAGGGATTTAAAAGTTAACCACGTAAAGCCCGCAGTCAGGTTGTCAATCTGATGCATGTCGAAAATAGTTAATGTTGCCAAGCAGGTTTGGAGGGTTTATCTAACAACTACTAAGCATGCAAAAAGCAAGGTAATGAACTAGATTAAGCTAACACATGGGGATATTTACGTTACGTGATTGGTAAGATACTTTGATCCTAGATTATATTGAATACAAGACATATAAACTTATCCTAATGCTTATGTCATATAGTGTGGTCAATAGTCAACATTTCCCTTTGTCTGTCTTCTTCTATCGAAACTACCTCCGTAATTAGAGAAGTGGATCAAACGACCCAGCATTTATGCATTCCTCTTCTCTGTAAAGAATTCATCTCGAGTACTCCATTATGAACGCTTCTCTCTATGCCTACAATGTGAAAGGGATTAGAATCTCATGATGACTCTAGGGTTGCAATGATAAAGGTCGAATTACGCCAACCTTAGTCGCTACTAACTATCATATCCTTACCTATTAGGCTACCATTGTCCAATTCATATTAGCATAAGGTTATCAGAGCGGTGCTCATGACCCACATGCATACACCCATACGGTTGTAGATTCTTACTCCCCCTATTACCCTATGAACACTCCCAAGGGGACAATCATAGTTGCACCATACATGAAAAATAGACTAAGATGTATGCCAACATAGAATATCAATTATGCATTTAACAAGAATGTAAGGAACAAGTCAAGCAAAATATTCATAAGCATTAAAAGTTAGGAAGATCTTAGAATATCACAAAATAGCTACCAAATCATGAATAAAAATTTTAATCCCCAAGCTAATGAACTACTCCCTAAGAATTTAACCCAATATTTCTATTGGATTCAATACCCTTGGTAAAAACTATGAAGATTAAACTAATAGAGAAGGTTTATTCTCTTTCTCTCTCTACCTACTCTTAGGCAAAACTAGGAGAATGAAAAATAAACTAGCCAAAACTTAAAATCTAGTAGACACAGGTTCCTTTTTATAGTAGATAGGAATTGGGCTTTAAAGAGGCCAAAGAGGGCAAGAAAACCCTAGTTGCCCGCCATCACGAGCTGTGCAATAGCACACAATCTGTGCAATAGTAAACGACCCATGCAATAGCACACAGCCCGTGAAATAGTGTTGGGCCACTACATAGTTGTGTGTCTCCGGCCTTATGAGCGCACAACCCGTGTGTATCCTCGCGGGCCACCGGCAGGATCATCTTTTTAGTCTTCTGAGTGCATGGCCCGTGTGTATCCTCGCGGGCCACCGACTGGGATATCTTCTTGAGCATTTGAACTGAACTGCCTATGCAATGTTTCAAGAGCCTCTAAATAGGAGTCAATTTCTTGGCAATTAATGGTGTGGACGTTCAAAAGGTCATGGGACACGGGCTGGTCTTCCTAGGCACGGGCCCTGAAATATGGCACAGCTTGTTCTGCATACTTAGCCGCACGACGGGTTTGCACTTCACGAGTCGTGCAGTTACCTGTAGCCTGTGCCTTTACTTGGCACCATCCAATTAGTTGGCACGACCCGTGCAATACAACACTGTCATGCCATTCTTCAATTTTGTTTGATTTTTAAATCCTCTCTTCTTGGAGTGATTCCATCTACTACCACGTTTTGACTCGTGGCCTTCTGTCTACTACCATTCTTGCATATGGATTTCTACAATTTATGCCGAAGTGCTTACAAGCAATTTACAAATAAGCTCACAAAACTTAATCTAGACGCTGGTAAGAACATAACATCCATTAGGTCTAAATAAGTCTACAAAACTAAGGATTTAGACAAGAAAACCAACAATGGCTATCTAAACCCTTTGTAATGTAAACCCAACTAAACATATCAATCAACCAACCAACCAAAACATACTAACAAATGTGCTAAATGCATTAGTTAACACATGCTTTTAGGTGGAAATCACCTTCACCAAGGAATGAATATTTCAAATTCTCGGGTAGTGGTTTACCCATGCCTTCTCAAGATATGTAGGGATTCCCACATCTCGAGGTACTTCGAGAACTTCACAAAGAGGTTTAAGAGGTAGTTTATCAACAAAACCAAGCTTTTCTATAGTCTCAAATAAATTTACCCTAAAAAAATAATCATGTAATTCATTTACATTAAGACTATTTTCCGAAGTGACTTTTAAACAATCCATGCCATCAATCATAAACACATCTTGCACATAATCATCATCAATATCAAAAATATCAATAACATGGAAAGAATGACCCTAGTTAGAGAATTTCATGGCATCATAGATGTCAAACTTCACAATTTCCTCGTTAAATTCCATGGTCAAGCATCGACTATGCACATCGATTTAGTTCTAGATGTTTTAAAAAATATCCTCTCTAACAAGATAGGGGAAGCTCATTTGTCATTCTCCATATCTACAACATAGAAATAGGCCGGGAAAATCAATTTATCAACTTTGACCAACACATCTTCCATAATTCCCCAAGGGTAGACATTAGAACGGTCAGCCAATTGGATCACTACCTAGATTTCATGCAATTTCCCAAGATCTAAGGATTCATATAAGGAATATGGAATCATATTGATTGACGCTCCTAGATCTAACATGGAATTTTGGAATGTTTACCACCTATGACATAAGGAATAGTAAACATGCAGGGAACATCACATTTAGGGGAATGTTTCTTTTGGAAAAAGCCCGACACTTGACCATCAATTTTTATCTTCTCATAATTTTTCAATGTTTTATTTCTCCTAGAGGTTTCTTTGAAAAATTTAGAAAACCTAGGTACATGATAAATGGCTTAAAAGGGGAATATTTACCTCACACTTGCAGAAGACCTCAAATAGAGCTTTGTTTTTCATCTTTGCGATTCTTGTCCGGCAAAGCCACCAAAAATTGTGGTTGAAGCACTTTCTCTATTTCACGCTTCTTTGGTAGTTAAGTGGCCACCTTCTCGAACACTTTGCCCTTCACCACAACCTCCTCCTCCACCTCCTTCCCGATCTTAAAGATTTTCTTGGCCTTCTTGATTTCTTTCCCACTCCTTAAGGTTATGGCACTAGCACTAGCATTAGGAGGCTGGGGGTTTAACTCCGGTAGTGATGGAAGTTTCCCGGAATACCAAGCTTCTAAATGGGCTACGAAGGATGTGATTTGATTAACTTGGATTTCCAAACTCTTGAATCTTGTGGAAGAGCAATCCTACACGTTTGTGATTCTAGAGGTTGTTCGGCTTACAAGTCAGTGACCACATTTGTTATAGTATGCATGAGCTTCTCATACTCTGACATTGGTCTTCCTTCTCAAGGGATAGAAGACCCTTTTATCCTTCGGGTAAGATTGTTGTGGAGCCCGATTGTACCTTTGACTTCCTTGGTATTGGTCTTGTAGCCCTTGACAATTTGGTTGATATAATCTTTGGCCACCTTAGGGATTTGATTTCCAGGCTTTATTATCTCTCTATCTAAAGTTTGGATAGTCTCTCCACCAGAGATTCTAGGTATTGAAGTATGGTTCATACTTCTTGTCATTTCCTTGTCCCCTTTCGAAACCTTAATCACCTTGGTAACATCAATTCCCTTAGAAACCTTGGCCTCGTCCTCCTTGATAGCCCGTTACTTTATTCCTATCGAACTCTTCATCTTGAATTTGGGGCATGCATCATTGGGATGTTCTAACGAAAACACCCCACAAGCCTTGGCTTGATGAACTCTCCCCTTCATTCGTTTCTTCATCATGGAAGCTAAGGCTTCAACTTGTTCCTCAAGTTTAGGGGCTTCTAGATTTGAAGACTCTTGAACCCTTACCCTTTCCCTTATACCAAATTGTCTAGTTCCATTGGCCATGTCTTCAAATAATGTTGTGGCGTCTTTAGGGCTCTTGCTGGCAATTGATCTATTACAAGCATCATTGACCATCCTCATGCCTTCAACGGATAATCCATCAAAGAAATAGTATACAAGGTCTCCTTCCTTGTACGGGTGATAGGAGCAACTAGCTAGCAACCTCTTGAACTGGAAGTATTCATAAAAATATTTACCCGAATATTGGGAGATGTTTCTTGGCTCTTTCTTCAAACCTGCAAACTTAGATGCCGAAAATAATTTCTCTAATTATTTCTGCATCATGTCTATCCACGATGTTATACTTCCCGGGGGGGAGGTAGTATAACCAATCTTTGGCCGCATCCTTCAAAGAGAACGGGAACGCCCTTAGATTGACATTATCTTCCAAAACTCCGGTTGGCTTCATATTCATGCTCACGAGGTGGAACTCGGATAAGTGCTTGTTCGCATCCTTCCCACTTATCCCGTGAAAAGATGGTAAACAATGTATCATTCTGGACTTGAGCTCACAAGTGACATTCTCCGGAAGAGAGGGAAAAATGATGCAAAGTGGTTGCCTCTAGGTTAGGAGCCATGAGCTCCCCCAAGGTTCTAGTATAATCCGCAATAGTTGGTGTACTATTTTGGGTTGTGCTTGAGTACCATAATTAGCAAAAAAAGCTAGTTTCCTTGCTCTCTGGAGTGTTCCTAAAAGACTGGGATCCTAGTGCAAGAGTTCTTGTCTATTGGTACGAGTATCGACCATAAACCAATAACATAAGCAATACAATTTTATCATCCCAAGCAAAAATCACAAAAGCAAACAAACGTCAACAAAAAAACATGTAAAAACACAAAACACACAAAGAACTACACTAACACTTTAATAAAATACGCCTTCTTTCAGCCAGTGGTGCCAAAATTTGGAAGGCCATCATCCTGACTCTCAAAGATAGTATTTTTAGGCCCAAATTACGGCTAACTACTAAATAGTGGCTAGTGGTAAAACAAGGTTGTCCACGAGGAAAATGGGGTTTTATCGAGTGTTAAATATAATTGAAAACACACAAAGAGGTCACTATAAGTGTGGGGTAACCAAATCTGGGGGGGGTTGGTTTTACAAAACACTACGACTAATTTAAACAACTAAATTACCAAACAATTAGAAAGAACAATATAAATAAGAACACAACTAACACAAAATATGTAACGAAGATGATAATGAGTCTTGAGCGCAATTGGTTTACATTTCTAGTTATCCTTTGATCATCGACTAATTATCTAATTTTTATGCATTAACCACATATTGTGGAGAATTTGTCAACATCTTTTGAGTGAAGACATTTCTCACCTCTCCTTAGTTATAGTTAGAATGGGCTCTAGCCGCCACACAATAATCCTTACCCTTGGGTTACTCTAGACGACCGGCATCATAGACTTTTCCGAGAATAGCAGTAAACATGGAGATCGAACACAACTAACATAATGTCCTACAAGAAAGAAACATCGGGATAGCACAAGTACAACTTTGTTTGGCAGGGCTTATAAGCTGTTTTTCTTATAAGAAAAACGATCTTTAGTGTTTGGTAAATTATCAAAAACCAGTTCATTTTTTAAGAATAAGCTTTCTTTGGGGGAAAAGCAGAAGCTGGTCTCCCCAAACTTTCAGAATAAGCCAACTTTGCTTATAAGCACAGCTCTGTCAAACACACCCTGTGTCTACTAATAACGACAAAGAGGATCGGCCTTTATGCTAGATGTTATTAGTGAGCCACAGTGATACTTAGTCAAACCCATTCAAAATCATCTTAAATCTAAGCAATTTTATTAATCAAAAATCATAATTACTTGTCGCACTCAATTACAATCTAACATTAACCAACGATAATCAAATCGACAAAGTTTTCTGGGGTTTGACCTAAAACCTAGCAAATAATCAACCCACAATCATAAACTAGTTGATCACCCTAGTTTAAATCATGCATCAATCACACAAGAAAACATAAAACATACTTGATAATCAAAGAACAAAATAGGATAAACCAAATCTTACATATTTATACTAGAAATGCTTACCAATTGCTCCCAAGAGTATATTTAGCCTAGATTAGCTAAACCAATAACAAAAGAATAAAAATCCACGGTAAACATAGATTAAATGATAAGCAATAAATTAAAACTATGGTTTTTGAGAGAGAATTTTCGGATAAGTAAAGGAAGAGGGAGAGAGAGTATTCCAAAAAAGAAAAAGAAAAGTGGGCTGAAATCTGCCCGTCGCAGGCCGCGGTATATGTCGCGGCCCACGAAGGTTGCTTTGACTAAAATATTTGACCACATTTTTATCATCGCGGGCCACGTTATATGTCGCGGCCCGCGAAAATGCCTCTGTCCAGCTTCTACCAAAATTTCAAGATTTTGCCTTCTTCTTCAAACTCTTCTTACTTCTGCAATGCTTCTTCAAACCTTGAACTCTTCAAAACCCGAACACTTCAATATGATCTAAAACACTTCATAAATTAATGAATTAAGATATAGAACACTTGAATTCATCCTAACCCTCTAATTGATAAAATGTCAATTTCTTTCCAATTAAGTCCATAATCTATTACAAAATTAGATTTCGAATGTGTTAAAAGTGGGATATAAATTGAGCACATAATATATAAAAACAAAAACAAAGTCAGGAAACATAAGATTGCTTAATCTTCTTCAGCTCATTCAGAAGAGAAAAACCTTCATGAATGGTCCTTTTTTTATTTCCATACCAATGGCTTTACATCTAAACAACATTACACCTTTAACATATATAAGAACACAAAAATAAATAAATTTAATAAAGGAAAATTACAATCACCTTCAACTTTTTTAGGTTCCTTATTTTCAAAGATAGTTTTACCCCCTTCAGGAACACCCAAAAATATACATATACCAGACAATCAGGAACAGTATATGCATAACTTATTTGTCATTTAAGTTACATATGAAATACTTCATAAACTTATGCAGAATATAGCTAAATTAAAAATAATAGTCAATAAGCAATATACTCTAAGACACACACACAGAGAGTATAACTAACTAATGCATTCTGTATACTAACATATGCAACTTGTAATATAATAAATACATGTTATCAAATCATAAGAATACATGTATATGTATAACTAATTCATGATTTAAATATAACATATGCATAACCTAACTAAACTAATGCAAATTATAAATATAAACAACTATCAAACTCTAAAACTCAAACACAGACTAACTAACTAATGCATATGTTATACTAACATGTGCAACTTCTAAATAAACAAATGCAAATTATGAAACATAGTCTAACACGTCCAAATCTTAGTTATACATCATAAAAGGAAACATACACAAAATCTTACTAAAAAAATGAGAAAACAAAAGGTCAATAGCTGCATGACTAAAAAATTGACACATATAGATACAACAAGTCATAAAACGCGGCAAAAACCAAATATTCAAAACGATAAACAAAGACAAACCAGGAGAAAGAGAAGACTGCAATAACTTCTCAGCTTTCGGACACATAACCATTTTCTTTCCTTTCATCTTATCATCACCGATTTTAGCAACAACGTCTTCGCCAGTTCACTTCGGCCTACCCATAAACCATTAAAAATAAGCAACAAAAATTTAAAACAAAAGGCAAAGAAAAGTTGACCAGTAATTAAAAACCTAGAATTGTTAAAAGGCAGAAAGAAACAACGAACTTACCGAAATCGCGCAACAATCTACGGACGAAGACGTCGAAATCAAAAACGAAATCGAAAATGTGAGATAATGGAGGAAACGACAAAGAATTGATAAAAATCAAGGAAATATGATGGAATCATAGAGAGGAAAGAAGAATGAGAGAGAATGCAGTCAAAATGAAGTGGAGAAGAAAACCGTCAGGAAAAACTGAAAATAAAATGAAATTATAATTTCTAATAACTACCCAATCTATAATATATATATATATATATATTAAAGGGAACTATTTTTCCACATGACATTCACACATAATTCTTGCCACATGATATCCATACATAATTCCATGCAACTTTCTAAAATTAATTGAAAATATAATATTTTGTAAAGTCAACCCCCAATTTACAATGCAAATCTCTTCCTCATTTTTAATGTTCTTCCCATACTTCATTACTTTTCAATTAATGAGTAATTAATCATACCATATTTATGAGGATGCACATTCTTTTTGTATAATTCTAAATCTTCACATGTTCGGGAAATTATTTCATAATACATATTTTTTACAATATATATTTTAAAGTTTAATACACTTTCCATTTTGTTTTATCTCTTTAATATTATCAAACTTCAGTTCATGATAATAAGTTAATCATTTTCATGTACTTATTCTTTTTTTACACACTGCAATCAATTTTTTCCACGTAATTTAAATTGCCTACAAAAAATTTAAAATTACTATTTTAAACATATATAATAATAGATGGAGTAAATTTTATTTATATATAAGTGTTTCCGATAAATTTTAATTGTGAGATAAAAATCAGTATAAATTCTTTATATAAATATTAAATATAGTACCGAAAGATTTTATTTGTATATACAATAATTGGTTTATTTAACACTTCATAAATTTTATTTATAATTTTTCCTAGAGTCCGTCTCTTGAAAACGGTATTTACATAAGTTATGGAAATACTAAGGTTTTAATTGCAAATTAAAAAAATCAAGATGATTTTTTTGGATTGCATTAATCGAATCATAAAGTTATAACTACAGCACATTGCATAATTAATTTTTAATATTGCAACTGAAATATTTTAACTTTATATAATTCTAATTCAATCCCGTCTTTCTATATTCCTATGGAAATGCGGTTTTTCCTAAGACTTTGTCTATTTATATGACTTTATTTTATTTTTGTAAACTAATATTTAGAAAAGACATATTTTAGTACAAATCAATATGTGATTGGTATTAGTATTGGTAATAGTATCAATATGTAATAGTACAAATCATAAGTTATGGAAAGACCAAAGTTTAAATTGCAAATTAGAAGAAATCAAGATAAAATTTTCTGATTTCCGTTTGCATTAATCGAGTCATAAACTTATAACTACTACACGTTGCATAATACAATTTTAATATTGCAACTAAAACCTTTGACCTTTCTATGATTCTAATTCAAACTCGTCTTTCCATATACCTATGGAAAGACGGTTTTTCCCAATACTTTGTCTTCTTTAATCTATATAATTAATAATTATGAAATATTGACAATTTAAGACTATATTTTTTTATCTAAGATGATGAATTTATATATTTTTTGGATCAAAATTTTAAACTTATATTTTATATATTTCTAATTCAATCAATTAATCATGAATTTCTGATAATATCTCTAATTAAAAAAATTAGATCTAACATACATAATTTTTCTATCATTATAAATGAGCTCCTTGTTATATTTTACCGTGCATGGTTTAGCCACTGGTGCTACAGGAAATGTCCAACCTTTTATGGAGTACAATATTGTTGGCCACGGAATATTTTTTCCCAGTGTTCCCTAGATTGTTTAATAAAAAAACCTTCTCTAGAATGCCTTTTTTGGTCAAAAAATAGCACAGCGTTATCAATTAGTCATAATATATTAAAAATATTATTGGACGAAGAAGAAAATGAACTTCTCTTTTTTTCTTCAATAAGTTGGGGGTATATTTAAGGTTCCCTAGGCCCCAAACTGAAAAAGGTGAGTAAAAATTAGAGATTCACTACATAGATCTAACATTAAGAGCACAAATTGCTCATCCGGATTACATGTACAAAAATACATTCACAAAAGGAGATATAAAAAAGATCATGAATTACTCCAAAACTACCATGTGATTCCATTTCATAAACCTTCACCCCCCAGTGTTAGTTTATGGATGGCCACACATGGTAGAAATGAGTGGTCTTGTAAGTGATAAAGAAAGAAAACCTAAGAGAAAGGAAGTTGGACGCAGAAGCAATTTCCTCCCTAGTTTGGTTTGGGAACCAATGTGACATTTCTCATATCAACAACCTCTATGAGTGAGGGCTACTCTTCGTGCGAGCAGAAAAGGCTTGAATATAAAGGCAACGACATAGTAGCAACCAAGAGAATTCAGACATGCCAAAAAGAAAACACCAGAAGAAGCGGCAGTAGGATTGTCATAGAGGTTCTTCATCGAGCAGTCTCACAATCGGAGGTCAGATGGAGAGCGAGTACCTGCAAAATAGATATATAAGAAACCAGCACAAACCGCCGAGGACAAAATTGAGAACTAAACTGGTGTAGTGCAAATTATGACTCAAAATAAATCATTCATGTCATGGAGGACCAAAATTCACAGTTCTTAAGCTTAGCACCTGCTTCTCATCCATAAGAATCAGTCCTTTAGTTCTAGAATCCAGATTGATCCATTCAATCTTGTTAGTTAACTGATTAGGATTCAAATGAGTACCAATTTAGCTATAGAATCAGCTACTAAATTTCCTTGCCCATGTATGTGTACTAATTCAGCCCCACCTAGCATTTCCTTAATGTTTATGCATTTGTTATAAAGGTCATGGGGTGCTTTCATGGGAAAAATAATATATTGTACCGCATTTAAGAAATCGGATTCCACCATGGTTAAGTTAAATTTTTCTCTAGTTGTAGTGTGCAAAGCTAATTCAATACTAGTAAGTTAAACATTAAGATCAGAGACAACTTGTTTACTAAAGGAAAATATAGTAGCCATCTTTCCCCTTACATCTCTGAAAATGATACCTTGAGATGACAACTCACCCAATTTAAAACTAACATCAACATTGCATTTCAGAGAAACTAAGGGTGGTTTCCAAGTACAGAGAGCAGCCTTTTTATGACCTTTAACATGCAAAAAAGGTATCAAACCACAGCTAATCCAGAACATATCATTTTGGGCATTACTTTGTAAAGGGAAAGCAGAAAATATAGAAAATACCAAATGCTTGACAGCTGAAATGATAGAGTTAGAAGATGAGAGTGCATTGTCATAAATGAATTTATTTTTTACTTTCCAAAGTTCCCATAAGGTGGTAATTGTAAGGATTAGTATGATTTTACTT
Organism: Rubia tinctorum; assembly: GCA_032355605.1. Taxonomy (NCBI): domain Eukaryota; kingdom Viridiplantae; phylum Streptophyta; class Magnoliopsida; order Gentianales; family Rubiaceae; genus Rubia; species Rubia tinctorum. The sequence goes on along the minus strand of JAULKM010143200.1, from coordinate 691 downwards.
TGAATCTTGGATAAAGCGGGATTATTAATATAGAAAATGGACATTTATAACTAAATTGCACAAAGTTTAATTAGTATAAACTATCATCTAATTTAAATAGTTTAAAATTTTGTAAAAAATTGTAGAGATAATAATAAATATAGTATTTTATCATAAACCGTGCAATGGTACGATACTACAATAAAATTTTCACAACTTTGACTATTTTTCATATTTTATGGAATTTGTATGCATGCAATGTTGATAATGATAATGTTATTTTTCTTAAGTGATATTTATTAGTGTTATTTACATTTATAACCCTGACTTTAGGCTGAAAGTGCTAATATAACCCTGCAATCTCAGAAAGTGCCAAGATAACCCTAACTTATTATTGTATGTTCCAATCTAACCCTAAATTTTGGGAAAATTGTGTCGATATACCCAAACTCTATATTTCCTACGTTGACCATGTAAATTCCGGCGAAGAGAAAAATGAAATGACTAAAATAACCTTTAGTAAAAATTTGAAATTTGTGTGCCCAAAATACCCCTCAGAGTTATACAAGGTTATTTCAGCACATAGTCAATAAAGTCTGGGTTATATCTGCACTTCCGATATAAAGACAGAGTTATTTTAGCACATAGTTAATAAAATGAAGGTTATTTCAGCACAATGGACATTTGAGAAATTAATACCCGAATGCCTCTA
>JAULKM010143190.1:0-18056 GCA_032355605.1 Rubia tinctorum | reverse complement strand
CTTCTACCTTCATGTTTTGTACTCTATTTATTCTCCTGATCATCAATAATAATATTCACGGGAAATCATTCTTTCACCTTCAAACAAAATTTTAATTTCTATTCATTAAAAAGCATCCACAAATATAATACTCCCTATGTCCCACTTCATATTACTTAATTTGATTTTTGAGAGTCAATTTCCTTAATATTCAAATATTAATATATTTATCTATATTTGTAAAAAAAAATCTGAAAAATTATTAAATTAAAATTATATTTTAGGATGAATCCAATAATATATAACATGATAATAGTTTTACATATACAATAATATAAATCAATGGTCAAAGTTGGTTAAGTTTGACTTGCAAAAGTCAAATTAAACAATATAAAATGGGACATAGAGAGTATATCTTTGTAGATTTATTTGACGCTCTTTGTATGCTCCGAATAAACTAGAACCTCTTCCGATCGAAAATGCTCCATTTCCATTCGATCGGCGTTGCTGCTATAGCGGAGCCACCACCTACTGGATTAAAATAACTATCATAATGCGCATGACCTTAGCAAACCTTCATCTACTGTAATCCCCAATCTCAGTCCCAGTTCAAATCTCATAGTCATATTCAATCTCATCACCAAATTAATTGGTGATAACTCTAGGCCTAGGGCTCTCTTCAATCAAAAATAATAATTGAACATCTAGGCGAGCCCGGATTACATTTCACAGATGAAGAGTACAAAAAACTCGAAGCCTGCTAAAACTAACACTGGTCGGAAAATTCTCGCGAAGCAGGCCAGAATTGGCCAAACATCGCTGGGATTTTCAGACAACGGGTTTTAAGGACCACACCGATATTTATCTATTGGAAAATCGAAAAGTATTGATCCATTTTACTTTATCTGAGCATTATTATAGGTGCTGGATTCATAAATTTTGTTACTTTGATGCCATGATGTCCATAGGAAGTATTGTTGGTCGGCCTGTTAAAATCGATCAAGCAACCTTAAATTGGACTAGGCCTCACGTAGCAAAAATTTGTGTTGAAATGAACATTACAAAACCTAAACAGAACGGAACATGGCTAAGTTTTGGAGGTATAGGCTTTTGATAGTATATTCAACATGAAGATATACCTAATTACTGCTCAAAATTCATGAAACTTGGACATATATACTCTATTTGTAAGTTTAAACAGGTACAAACTTATAGCACCTCTTGGAGACTAAAGGAGAATGATGGACATGGAAGGAAATAAGGTAAAATAGATTCTCTATCCTCATCAGAGGTATCTACAAAAGAAAAAAATCACTCATGTCTATAAAAAATGCTTCTAACCCCATAGTTCATGAAGTCTGGAGGCCCAAGAAGTCAAGTTCTCAAGTTATAGCCTCTCAGACAGAGGCTCAAGTCACTTAAAACCCCTCTCCAAATAATGTCATTATTATATTTGAGTCCTCTATGATGTCTGATCCGAAAGTTCAGTATAATGTATCTAAAGAAACTGGTTATAAATCACAAAGTAAGAATAATGAATCTTCAGTGGTGTCTCCTGAAGTCCAATCTGCTTTTCCAGATGAAACTTTGCAAAGTAAGGAAAAGGAAGACTCAAATTCTAAGACCTTATCTGTGATACTTTTAGTCTTCTCCTCTAATCTCCAAAATGATAAAAGCAAAGTTACAGATCCAATGACCCATTCTATGACCCCAGATGATTCTGGTTCAATGATGCAAAATGATCCCAATAAAAACACTAGATTCAATGAAGCCAATATTAATAAGCATAAATCTTGCTCCAAAAATAATGAATCCTAATTCGTATGGAAATTCCCTTACTAAACGCTGGGTTGTCTCTAACCAATGCTCTAATGCGAAGATAGTTGTTAGGGATAACCTGGAAGAGAATTTCATATAAATTAGTGATGGTAATCATCAATATGGAACTCAACCTAACTGTTGATACCATCGATTCAGGATATAATTCTGAACCAGAAAATCTAAATATCCACCATATTCATGCTTCACAAGATAGCTCTATATCTGAGATGGTGAGCTTCATAGAATAGGTTTAATGTTCTTCTAAAAGACACTAACAAAGAAGATGATCACAATGAACCCAAAGCTAAGTCCAGAAAATGTAATAAAAAGGATTATACATGAACCCCTAAAACAGTTACGACTCGTTCCTCAATGTCCTCAAAGCAATAGTTTTTAATGGATTTAAACCTTTGTAGTTGAAATGTTAGAGGAATAGGTAACCAACCCTCTCAGATTAGAGTTATAGATATAAAACACAGAAATCATATATCTCTAATGGCTCTAATAGAACCGATCCTTGATAATAATAAAATAGTTAAAATAGCCTTTGAAATTGGTTTTAAAAACCATTTGGCAGTTGATGGCTATAAAATTTAGTTATTATAGGATGAGAGTGTTAAGATTTACATCTTAAGCACTCATCGTCAATACATCTTGACCAGAATTTATCATCCATCCCTTAACAAGCCATGCTAACTTGCCTTTGTGTATGCAAACTATTCACAAATAGCAAAATAAAACCTCTGGGAGAACCTTCTAAACTTTAAGAACCTTCCAATCATGCTCATCGGGGACTTTAATGTCATAAAAGACCAGTCAGAATACCTTGGACCTTCTATCCCTGAACCAAATGTGATAGAAGAATTCAATACTTTCTTTAACACTGGTGATTTCACCTTTATCCCTACCTCTGGCAGTTTATTCACTTGGACTAGTATGAAGCCTAATGGAAGAGTGCGGAAAAGACTAGACAGAGGTATTGCAAATACCAATTAGATGAATGATTTCCCTTCTTCGCACATCAATGTTTTAGAAAGGGAACAATCAGATCATTCTCCACTAATACTGCATATCAAAACCAACATTTGTCTACTAGTCCCAAATCTTTCAAGTTTTTAAACTGCTGGATCAATTATCCTACCTTTACTAATCTGGTAATCCAAGCTTGGGGTATATATACTCACCTTCAAGGAATGGAGAGATTCTCCTTCAAATTGAAAAATCTCAAGCTGGCACTTAAAACTTCGAACAAAATCACCTTCGGGAATATTTTTGACAAAGTTAAAACTTTTGAAGAGGTGTTTTTAAAAATTTAATTGGATTTGAAAAATCTTGAAAATGACACCAATTTGACTGCTTATAATAAGGCTAAAGCAGAATTAACCCTTGCTTTAGCACAACAAGAAGCTTATTGGAAACAAAAGTCAAGAATCAAATGGCTTAGAGAGGAAGATGCCAATTCTAAAATTTTCCACAATACCGTTAAAGCTAAACATCATATGCAGCACATGGCCTCTATTAAGGACTCAAGTGGTAACTAGTTAGAGGATCAAAAGGAGATTGGACAAGAGGCTATCCACTTCTTTTCATACATCTTAACTAATGAAAACACTGACCCTATAGGTATCAACTCAGTTGTAATTTTGGAAAATATCCCTCATTTGATATATGATGATATGAACATGTCCTTAACAAAGCCATTCACTTTGGAAAAACTATCTGATATAGTTACCTCCATGGAAAGTGATTCAGCTCCTGGACTTGATAGATTTAATGGAAACTTTTTCAAAACATGTTGGAACATAATTAAAACTGACATGCTGTCAGCATTTGAGGATTTCATGCCTGGTAGCGAAATTCCAAAAGCAATCTCCTCGGAACGGATTGTTTTAATCCCCAAGAAAGAATTATCTTCATCATTTAACGACTTCAGACCAATTAGCCTGTGTAATTTCATAAACAAAATTTTTCCCCAAACTTATTACACATAGGATTAAACCTTAAATCAAGTACTTACGTATTTAGGATGCCTGATTTATCTAGGAAAAAGCAACAATATCTATTTCCAAAATCTTCTAGAATCTGTTTCTTCAAAGCTTAAATATTGGTAAAACAAATACCTAAATCAAGATAGGAGAATGGTACTGATTAAACATGTTTTGTCAGTTATCCCTCTTCACCTCATCATTGTCCTTAAGATTATTATTGGTATTATTGATAAACTCCATGTAATTTTTGCAAAATATTTCTAGAAAACCATCAATAATGAAAATGGCAGCAAGAAAGTGTGGAAATCTTACATTAATATGTAATGGTCAGGATTTCGAAAACCTTTTTACCATGATTTACAGTTTTTCACTCAAATTGTGGTGGAAATTACAACTTGGAAATTCTTTGTGGTCTCAGATAATTTGGTCAATACCAGAACATTTAAGGACATCCAAAACATGAAAAATAATCAATGAAGTCTCTGATTTGGCAATGAACAACTCTTTTGTCCAAAGTGGTTGTAGAGATGTCTCCTTATGGTACACTAATTGGACTTACCTAGGTCCTTTGGTATTCCTTTCGGAATCAAAGAGATTTTTTTTTGGAAAGTATTGATACTGGTTTACCTCAATCTGTAAACTCAAAATTATCAAATACCTAGTTTAATCATACTGATTACCCTAATTCTCTAATCTGGAAGCCTGCTGACAATGGCTTATTCCATATCAAATCGGCTTATGTGCTTATTAGAGAGAAAAGAACTGTAATTCCATCTTTCAAATATCTATGGTCAAATTTTTTGCCAAGGAAAATCAGTGTTTTTAATTGAAAATTACTTAATAGACTATTGGCAATGCCTGATGTATTAGAGGATTTTACATTTCATCTTCCTACAAAGTCTTATGTTCTGTGAGTGTAAGCCTGGTAACATGCATCACACTTTTAACTCTTGCACAGTCATACAAAATATATGGAATGAGTTTCATGATTTTTTCAACCTGCAAAGACTTAACTTTGGTACATTATGGGATAGATACTTCCATTACTGGAACTCTGAGCATTCAAATATGAACTTTCTTCATATGATTAGAATATTGCCATGTCTGGGGGTTTGGTTTGTATGGTGCTCAAGAAATAAATTTCTGTATGATTTAACTAAACCAAACATAGACCATATAATGCAAAAAATCAATAATCAGTTTCAAGACATATTTAAGGTGCATAAACTGGATTTCAAGTTTTCTATCAATGCAGGCAATTTCTCTCTATTGCGCTCTCGAAATAGATTGGCCAAGAGAAGAAATAGAGAATGCACCATGTGCTGGTAGCTCCCAAACATATGAAATTGAACTCAGATGGCTCATCCTTGAAAAATGGTGAATCAGGGGCTAGTATCATTATCATGAATGCTCAAGGTGAAAAGCAGATTGCAACCACTAATTATCTGGGACAAGGAAGAAGCCTGATGGCTGAGATCAAGGCACTTGTGTATAGTCTACAACTAGATGCTCAATATGAATGCTAAAATCTCCAAGTGGAATGTGATTCTCTTCTCCTCGTCAAAATAGTGAGAAGAGAATTCAAAATCCCTTGTTAGTATACTTCCGAGCTAAGGGATATATAGAGGTTAATGGATCTGGTACACGGTTCAATAGATCATAGTTTTAGGTAGGCAAACAGAGTAGCTGATGCACTAGCCAAAATGGCTAGCTCAGATCAGATGACTACTATTCTTCTTGATTGTACAAGCTTTCCTAGCACATCAAAGGGTTAATTCATTCGGATCATCACTTACCCCTTACACAGACACTTGTAATATGAATGAAGTTCTTAGTATTTATTTCCAATGGACAAGATACTGTTATTTTTTTTGGTTTGCTATGACAGGAATATGGAAGCTACAAGCAGTGACAAGCTCAATGGAAACAACATGGTACATGAAGGAGCAGCTGCAACTTCATCAAAATTTCATCTGGTTCCATGGAAGAAGGCAACATTGGATCAGGAGGCACTCGGAAAACAACTCTCAAAATGCTAAGGATTTACAGTGATGGATTTCCTTCTCTTGGTTGAGCTCATAGTATTTTACTTCAGGGGAAGTAAAATGCGAGGGATCGATACGGGATGCTACCTCTTTTTATCGACACTGGGTTGTGGAGGCAAAAAAGTGGTAGGCCATATTGAATCTCGACTTGGGGATTTATGGCCATAATTTTTACTAACATATGGGGAGGCCTTGTGGTCTTGTGGAGGTAAAAATAACAGGATTGCTATTTGTGGATTTTATTTAGCCTAATTCTCACTAATCTACTAACTAGACTTATTTTCTTTCACTTATTGTAATATTTATTTTAAGGATTTTCGATCGGAGCCTAATAAAATCCCCCTCACCTAGGTGAGTTTCTAATTATTTCAAAAAATTATTTATCTTTGTTCCAGATCACAAAAGATAAGATTCTTTCATCATCTCGTTTTAGTATACCATATGTATATCTGGTGGAGAATTTCCAATTTAGAATTAAAGATTTTTGCATATATATGATATATATCATGTTAATAAAAAAATAAGCAGACATTATTAGTACTTATTAATCCACAACTAAACTTAACAAATAGTAGTGGAGAAATAGCGATTAAAGGTGTTATATAGAACCAAAGAAGTCACTTTTAGGGTGACTTCTCTGGTTCTGCCTTTGATCGTCATCGATCAAAGGCGGTTTCGGGAGCTGCCTTTAAAATAAGCCAACAAAGCCAGTTATTTGACGCCTTTGTATGCCATCCAGAAACTGCCTTCCCTAAAGTTCTGAGCTCGGAACTAATGTTCTGAGTTCATAACTTAACGTTGTCCCTCAGATGGTGAGCATTAGTTCCGAGTTTGAAATTGTGTACAGGTTCCGAACACTGGGCATGCTTCTGACCTTTGTTGTACGTTCCTAAATCGGATGGCAATTCCGTTTTGCTTCTGTATTTGGACGCGTTAATTCCATTTTTTGTGTTAATTGAACTAAGCTCGGAACGTGAATCGGCTATATGGTTATGAACTCAGAAGTTAAAAATTGGACCTTTGTATTTTAGACATTTGAACCTGGGAAATGTGTTCCAGACTCGGAACTCGATCGAAAATTGTGGGAAAAAAATAGTTTTCACACACACACACACACATATTCCCCGGCTTGAAGAAAAGCCTCATATTACAGCTCCAATTCATACAATAATCTATAGAATTCGCTAACAAAGCATCATTCTATAAAAAGGAATAGAAATCTCGCCAATTCTATTCCACAAAACAACACACACACACACACATATATACATTCCCGGCTTGAAGAAAATCCTCATATTACAGCTCGAATTCATACAATAATCTATAGAATTCACTAACTAAGCATCATTCTATAGAAAGGAATAGAAATCTCGCCAATTCTATTCCACAAAATAACGACTTGATCATCATAAGCAACAAAAATCTATTGACCACGCTAATGAAGCAACAATCAATAGATAGGAATAGATATCTAACAAATTCTATTCCAACAATATACCATCATCCATATAATATTTACCATAGAAAATCTATTCCACACCACATTAAACCTACCAATGATTTCGATAAATGCCGATCGGGAGAACACTAAGTCCTTAGCCAAGCAATTTCTTGCGTTGTTGATATCATCATGTGAATACGGCTTGTGGTTGACTTTAAATATCTATATGTATGACATCTTTAGAAATACAAAAAATTTGACGATAAATGAATTGTCAAAATAAGGACGAAACATGATACCGAAAACATGTTTTGTCGATTTCAAGGTAATCCACCCGTATTTGTTGAACGCACTCGGCAACGTATAGCATTACGTAGTACCCGCACTCCCAAGTTTTTGCTTGTTTCTTGTTCTAAGTAAAGGACATGTAATTAGTTTAAATTAATGAAATTGAATAATTAACTTAAATGGGTTAATTAGAACAAAATCCCACCTTGATTTTGATAATGTCCAAATTTGTATTACTTTAATCAATTGAATCATTGATAGAGGCCGCTAATGTTTTTACAAACGTCTCCGATGGTTGGAAGTGAAGCGGGTCCATCCAAAAACACAAGCTTCTTCTCTGGAATAATAAGAATTAATCTCCAATGATCTCTGCAAGATATATTCATATAAAAACAAAACAAAAATAAGTGTTATAATTTAAATTAGTATCTAACCATCACCGCTCAATATATGGTGCAATGAATATTTTCTTCTTCGTCCGTCCAAGTTGTTTGTGGATGTAGTCGATCCTTTCTTGGAATGTGCAACCAATTTCTTGAGTAAGCAAGGGGCACATATATCCTACCCAGCTCTTGTATTTTTGACTTGCTAAGTAATACGTGTACCTTCTAAATGAAAGTGAGAACATTAAATGTATAAAAGAGTCGTATGTAGTAAGTTTATAATTTAGACGGTTAAATTTGTAAGTGTTTATAATAAGATACCCATTTTAATCCATCCGGTTACATTGAAACATATTGTAAAATTCAATACAAGATAACTAGTTTTCAAATTATGCACTACCCAACCCACATGGGTGGTTGGTGAAAGTAACGTATGTAGATATTGGTTGTGAACTCCAAGCAAGGTATTGGATTATCATCTGATTCATGATCATGTTTCGTACTTCGTGGTGCACCTTAATCGTGGGTGCACCAACCTAAAATTAGGCAAGTATGTCAGAGAACGATGAATCATCATCAGCCAATTATTGTTCTCCAACAATACTCCACCCCATCCTAGCATAGACAAACCCACTCCTGAGGAATATCAGGTATGTTCGGTGACTATGCAGCCTACCATCCCCTTAGAGCTAAGCCACCTCGAGTTTAGGCTTCTCCTCGCATCGGTTTCCCTTGATCTCTCTAAAAGATGGCCAGATTGGTGGAAATCCACCATCATCCTCCTTTCCATCTTTAACTGATCTCAATTGCCGATCCTATATAATACAACATCAAAATCCTCAATAAGCATACACATAATGCATACCAAATAAAAAACCATACACTACACACGTACAGACTACATAGGCTTTCCCAAAAAAATCCCGCAAAGGATATTACCCCAATCTGTGTCACCGGTAACAAAAATGATCCTTCCCAATAATCCACCCAATACAGATTACAAACAAACCAATAGGATCCCAATCTAAAAAACAAACACCCCCATCCTATATAAAAAGTACAATATTAAATTTAAAAATACTTTATGTAAATTTTTTTAAAAAATTAATTTTTAATTTAACAAATGTATTTCATAAGTGAAAAATATAGTGGACTGTCCACTAGTGTAGAAAAGCCTATTAAAGGCGGTTATATTGGAAGTCTGGACCTGCCTTTGATCGATTTGATTAAATCCTCATTTGATTGGGGTCTAAAATTGTTTCCAAATTCAGAACCTATTTCTCAGCTTTCAAAAAAATTAGTTCAGGAAACCAAACCCTGATTTGAAACCAATAGAAGATATTTTTACCAAATTAAATGAACAAAGCAACAACACCACATATGCGACCCTAAGGGTAAAATACACAGCAAAAATAGTACATGAACGAGCGGAGGTTGGAGCTTAAGCGGAGGTGAGGGCGGAGGGCGGAGGGCGGAGTGGAGGCGTAGACAAGCGGATGTGCAAGCGGAAATGGAACTTAGGCAGAGGGTAGGCAGCGGAGGAGGCAACGATGAGGCGGAGGTGGGAGAGTTGAGGATGGGGAGAAGGAGTGGTTGTGGGAGAGCAGTGGCGGTGGAGGGAGAAAATATAAGGTTGAGGGTTTTAGTTTCTGGGGAAAAACTAAGGGAGAGGAAGAAACGACAAATACCTTTTGCCTTACTAAAAAAAATGAATGGAGGGAGAAACCCTAGCTAACTATATGTACTTGGGGCCAAAAGTCCAATAAAGACTAGAACCGCCTTTAATTGATGCCGGCCCATTGAAGGCGATACTTGAACAATCGCCTTTAATCAATTTAAAAGTGCATTTAAAACTTCAGGTGAGACTTGGGATGGAGTTCCAAATTCAGAACCTCCCTCAGGTCCTAATTAAAGACAGTTCCTCCATAATCGTCTTTGATTGCATGCCTTTAATCAAGAATTTTATACTAGTGGTCCATAATTCAAGAACAAGTCCTATCAGGAAACCTCCTCCTTATAAATAACTCCCCAAGTCCCAGCTATTTTTGCACTCTTTGCTCTTTGGAACGTCTCAACTATTTTTGCACTCTTCACTTTATTTCCTTTTTTTGATAAGTTTTTATTCATTTTTCATGCTGAAATTAAATGGAAAAGGAAAATAAAATCATGGCAACCCACTGGCACATGAGCAAGAAAGCATTAAATAATAAATTCTTAAAAATACTTGCTCTTTCTCTCCCGCAAAAATAGCTGGACACAGGAAGTGTATACATATATATTTTTTTGTTGATTCGTCCTTCAGTGATACGTTTTTTTATTTATAAATTTAACTTATACTATTGTATTATTTTGTATTGCAGTACTGCGATAAACATTGTAAACATATGTCGAATACGTGTTCAGATAGATTCAAGCTACTTCCTCTGCCCCATTTCAACATTCACACTTTCACTTTCACCAGTTGACATAAAAAAATGTTTAATTTTTAATAACTTTTATTGGAGATAATTAAAACTTGTGAAAAGTTGATATTTTTGAAAATATAAGTTATAACTAATCTAATAAGGTATCACTCAATAGTATTTATATTTATACACTAATTCAATTTCATGGTTAAAGTTTAGAAGTTTTGAAGTTTTGACGGATGTAAGCCTACGAGCAACGGATGTAAGGCTACGGGCAACATATGTAAGCCTACGCGCTATGATGTAAGCCTTCGGGTAACTGCAGCCAAATTACTGGCAACTTTTGAGCTTAATAAAAAGGGAAGGACACCCTTCAAACCCTGTCTACGACGGTTTAATTAAAAAAAAGAATAATTAGTAACAGTTTGAAATAGGACAGAGGGAGTATACCATTTAAATACATTCAAAATATTATATTAGAAAAAGAAGAATTTCATATGATGAATGATATTTTTAAAATTAATAAAATGAAAATAACAAGAGATGTATAAAACTATTGGAAATGATAGCAGCTAGTAGAATAACAAAGTCAGCATATGTACAGTAACTCCTGAATCTTAAGAAAAATGTAAAAAGGCCTAATTTTTCTCGGTAATGAAATTAAAATAGACATATACATTTCTTATAATAGAATCTATTTATCCATTATGATCTGTAACAATTTAATAGTGGTTCTCCTCATATGCTTTCTGTCTATAAGTTTATGGACAATCTACGTATTTTTTACGTTATACACTGCATTTGTTAAATTATATACTAAATTTAAAATAAAAATATTTTTATATTACATATTTTTATATTTTCACATTCAAATACACATTTTAACTTTTTTAACCTTAAAATATAATATTTAAATTTATAAAAAAATTATAATATTTAAGGTAAAATGTACAATGAATTGTTCATAAGCCTATAAACAGACCGTCTATCCTGAAATTTTCTCACAGTTTAAATTTACTAAGAAAATAATCAATAGGTTAGTGTACGTATTTAAGAATGTGTTGGGCCGAACAGCATGCGGCCCTTAGCCCTTAGCCCATAGTTCGTAAATTTATGTTTAGATTATATCTTGGTTTGCCGGATCTTCCACACATATCTTCCCCACGAACTATTCACCTCACACAATAGGGTGAAATTTCCCATATGGCTCACTCAATAAAGTGGGGTGAGTCACCCACTCAAGCCCGCACTTGTATTGTGAATGTATATTAAAAAAATGGATCGCCTAGTTGTCTCTGTGTTTGAACTAAAAGATTATACACCTAATATTGAAATTAGGTCATTTTGCAAATTTTGACAACTGTGCACACTGGGTGCAAAAGAAATTTCTGGATGATTTCAGAAGTACTATAATGAAATTATATGTTGAACACTTGAACTGTATTAGAGGAATTTTAATTTCATTCATTCGGGTGTACCAAATACTTTTAAAACAAACAAGTTAAATTTTTTTTTTAATGAACAAGTAGTTGAATGACCTTATCTCCATGCCTTTTATTGCACAATTGTTGCCCATCGTTAAACATTTAGCTGCCTTAAGAGTTGCAGTAGCGCCGCCTATTTTGTGTGTTAGTACTTTGCAGTTTGAAGGCAATCTTGGATGACATTATAAACCTTGCCTACTTTTGCTGTTTAGTAATAAAAAATCTTGGAAATAAAGGGATTGAAAATGGATGCAATGGTTAAGTTAAACAGCTTGTTCAACAAACTGTAACATTAATTGGACAACTATTATGCAAGTTGATATATGAATTATGTGCTTCCATATTTTATATTCATATATTTATTTATAAATAAATGCATATCTGTGTGTTTAAAAGATTTAAATCACAAACCACTATGGAAGACTTTAATAATTTAAATAAATAGATTGCTAGTTATATTTATAAAAAAACTTACAAATCAACTCAGCATTATTTATGCACAAATGTGACCCACGGATGAAGTGTTCATTTATATTATATATATAATGTTCTCATTAAATTTTTAAAAATAACTTATAAATCAATTTTGTACAATATTTGCACGAATGTGAACCCCATACTTTAATGACCTAAACAATATTATTTCATTTTGTTCTACTTTTGTTTTATGATTTTCGAAACCTTATTTCATTTTATCCATTTTGTGCTAAAGTTTTTATTATTTGCTGGTGTTCATTTTGTCCTAAAAAAGATTATGTACAATTATCGTGCATGTCTCAATATTATTTTACGTTGTAAACTCCACCACCGTAAAATTTCCGTAACCACAACCAAAAATGAAAATGATTAAACACCTCCAGATTTCCGTTTCTCACAGATTTGTATCCTGATGATAGTAATTTGATGCGCCATATATTGTCTTGGAAGTTACTGGCTAGTACTGATGAAATTGCAAGAAGTGAAACTGACTTTGATATTTTATTGAGGACTAACATTGATCAAATTGTTGAAGAGCTTGGTCTTACTGCAAGATTATCTACTGATAGGCAGCCGAAGGAAGAAAGAAAACAACTTTCGAAAGGTAATGGGTATGGGAAGAGCTTGAACTCTATCATGGAAGTGGAATGGCTCGATAAATATGCTAGCGTTCAGGAATGGTTCGATAGCAGCCCACACAACTACAAACTTAGCCTAATGTAATACTTTCATTGCAACACTTATTAAAAATGTTGGACGATACCATTTTCAATGATGATATAAATAGAATATTAGATAAATTAGAATCAGAAAGGGTATCTCTTTCTTAACCTGATTCTAATTTATCTAATATTCTATTAGATATACATGAATTTAGTTCAAAATTTTATGATTAATTTTTCAGCACTTTGAATAGGGTTTTTCGATTTTCAAAGGTGTCCATTTTGAATTTAGCTTATGTCTGGAATAAAAGACGTGCAACTACAGTGCAACATGCAATTATTGTGCATCTCTGAAACTTCTTTTACGCTATAACTCCCACCAACCTAAAAAGCACCCTAAAAATACGTAAAAACAGAAATATGGTTGAGATATCTCCTCAGCTGGTACAATACGACCATTGTCGATACTTATTGGTTTCATTTTCCGTGCGACATACTATTACTTGCCTCGCTAGAGGTAGGAGTGGGAAAAAACCGAAAACCAAAAATCGAAGCGAAAATCAAATAATCTGAATTCGAATAACGCGAACCAAATTTAAAATACGGTTATTGGATAATCGAATTGAGTAAATTGATTTTTGAATATGATTTTTGGTTTGGTTTTGGATATTGAAACTCAATCAGAAAACCAACCCAAATACCGAATTGCAAATAAAAAATTGATTAATATATTAATAATATAATTTTAAAACTCTAATATTGTTATAGCACTACTACAAAATAAGGCTATCGTAACACTTTTCTTGCGACACTTATTTAAAATGTTACAGTAGCTGATAAAGTGTTACTTAAACTTTTTAAAAGTGTTACATAAATATTGAAAAGTGTTACCCAAAATTTAAAATGTGTTACATTTGATCTAATGTAAGATCACCTAAGATAATACTTGTAAAGGTTTTACAATAGTTTCAAAGTCTTACAACATCAATGACATGAAGACGACAAAAAATTATAAAAAATTCAAAACAACAGATAATTTAATATTTACGGAACCCAGCTGACAACTAAAAAAAACTCAAAAAACTGGGGATGTTTGTTCGCGTTTCAAATATAGGATTGAGAATGCACGAATTACAATAAAGATGACGTGCAATTTTAGTGAAACATGCAATTATCGTGCAAGTTTGAAAATTCTTCTACGCTCACTACAAAAAAAATATAAATAAAAAAATATATATTTTCTGACTTTTTATAGCATGCATGACATTCAAAAGTGGTGATAAAATTATTAGTACCTTTGTTTAGCGTTTCACTAAAATATTGTGACGCTTTGATATATATTTAATTAAGAAAATTTTACTCATGTTTACCTTATATTTAATTTTTCATAATTTTCTAATATTTACTCTTATGTAAATTTGTTTTTTTGTTTAGTAACTTCTTAATTATTTAAATCTTCTCGATGTGTTAGTTAAAATTTAGTTTTATCTTTTCATGTCGATCAACATCACCCACACAACGCACAACAAAGTTTAATATCGATAGTATAACTATTGTGCAAGTTAATGTGTGGATTAGTCACTGGACTATTATATATTAATTTATTTTTAAATATATACAAGTGTGTACTCGAAAGACTAAAAAACATTAACCACTAATGTAGAGTTCAAAATTTTGAACAACTAATTACGGTTCTAATACATTTATATAAAATATTTTACATAACATTTTTGTACAATATTTGCAGAAATAAAGAGCCACGTGATTTAGTGAACTAAACTAAATATTTTATGATTGCATGCATGTAATAGGATCTACTCCAATTCAATGTTGCATTGATATCTCATCAATGACACATCTAATCAACGATGATGATTAGATTACATACTAAAGTCTAACAAGAATTAGATTCTAAAATTTATGAGGAAATTACCATATATAATATAACCTACAAGAAAAATAATTCTATAGAAAAACTAATGAACAAGGTAATTACCATTTATATATAGTCTTTCCAACGTGCAAATAATTTTTATTTCCTTATCATAACCATCATTTGATGGGGAGTCTATTAGGTTCCCCAAACCTACACAAAATCATAAGAAAAAAATGTTAAAGATAGAGTATATGAACAAGTGAGTTCATTCGGTAGAAACCATATATATCGCGAGGGGATAAAGGTAACAACAATATGGTTCTGAATGTTCCACCTTAATTATTTATTAATAGTTTATATATTTATCCCGACCTGGAGGCCAAGTTTGGAAGAGATACCAGATATCTTCAATGGCAAGTTAGAGTGTGTTTGACGGAGTTTTGCTTATAAGTAAAACTGACATATTTTGAAAGTAGAGGGACCAGTATTTGCTTTTGCTCAAAAAATATGTTCTGCTTCTTAAATAAGTACTTTTTTTAGCAGTTTAAGAAACACTAAACATGTTCTTAGCTTGTAAGTAAAACACTTATAAACTCTACCAAATACCCTCTTAGTGATCTCGTATGCTAAGCCAGAGCAAAGGATGAAAGACACCCAGGCCCAGCCCTGCTGTTGACCACCACTCGGCAGAGGAATATGTGGCGCTGGTATCACGGTCATTCTTGGTTTTACCTCCACCGAGCTCACCACCGCAATAACAAAGGACTTTTTTGGCCGACCCACTCAGCCCGGTAATGGTCCAAGTGCCCATTCAATTTGTTTCATCAGCAGGCTGAATCATTAAGCAAGTGGAGAGGAGTCGTAAGAAAAAGAAAACACCAAAGAAAAATGCGCAAAAAAGGATCATTTCGGAGAAGCCACAAAGCAAGAATAACATAGGTCAAATGAAGAGGAAGCTAGAGTTGGGAGCTTTAATCCAAGAAAATGGTGACATAGAAAAGAACAAGTAGAAGAAGCATGAAGGCCTCCAAGAGGCATCTCCAGCCGTGGCATGCTCGAGCATTACAAAGGCAGTGACTGGCGAGGATGACTAGTCCTTCCAGGCCAATGGATATCATGAGTCGTAACCGCCTTAGACATGGAAGAGTTTGGGCAGTTCAAGAGTTGCGTGCAATGGTACGCTTGAAATCCCCATTAGTTATTTTCAATTGTGAAAATAAATGTCCCGTAGATGTTATTGACAGAATGAAGTCGCATTTGAATTATTATGGCGTTGTTGTTGAGTTGCAAGGTTGCTCACGGTTTTGCATCGTTATGGAGTAAGCAAGTAGTGGTAGATTTAAATTTCATGTCGAGTCATAGATGCTTTTGTTATAATATCTGGAAGTCGTGTACGCATCACCGGTTACTACAGAGAATCTGTTGTGGCTAACCAAAGAGTGGGATGGAAAAGTTTTCATTTATTCAAAGATCCTATATTACCATGGATATGTCTTGGTGCATTCAATGAGGTTCTATAGCTAGAAGAGATTCAAGGTAGTCGACCAAGAGTGGAATATCAGATAATTACATTTAAAGAAGCTTTGGATTTCTGTGGATCCTTTTTAGTGTTTGGTTGGGCTGAGATCCTATACGGGACCTAAGTCCACCCAAAATAGGTTCTCAACCTAGCCAAACACTACAAAGGCGAGACTTGATCAACCAACATGTGACCAGAGCCTACACAACCTATTCCCATCATCTTTGGTTAATGTTCTCCCTATGCTTTACACTGATCACATGTGCCTGCCAGTTCGCCTTTAGGCTGGCAATCCATCCACTAGACAACATACACAAAGGAGGAGATTTCACTTTGGGGCTCATTGGACCAGAGCTAGTGATTCTGATAGGATGATAAAAGAGAGGTGGGTAGCTCGCCACCTTCCCTATCCTAGCCACAAAAACTCACGAACTGCTCTCTTAGGTTGATGAGGTGGAGGAGAAATTTCTAGATATCCCAAAATGATTGGATGAGGAGAAGAAAGCAATCATTAGTTTGGATAGTTGAATCATTACTGAGGCGGTGAAAATGGAGATTACTGCTTTAAGACATGAGTACGATTTCTTGCATGATGCAGAAAGCATGAAATGGAAGCAACACGTTAAATAGCATTGGTACCAGGAGGGTGACAGAAACACGACTTTCTTCCAAAGATTTGCATCGTAGGAAAAAATAATCAACCACATTGGAGGCCTAAAAGGCGCCAATCAAGAGCTCAAGACTGACGAGGCTAGCATTGAACATATAGTAATGAATTATTTGGGAAGTCTTTTCTATTTATCTGAGCCTTTGATAGAGATCTTGCAAAAATTTGTTAGGCACATTAAGCCGCAGATCATTGGTGACGTGACCGAATATTCATGCGGCCATAAACAGGCTCAGATGTGACGAAAGTTGTAAAGCGGATGCATCCATTTAAATATATGGGACCAGAAGGTATGGGCCACTTTCATAACCAGATTTCAGTTTACCATACTTTTTGTACATGATTTTAAAGTAACCCAAACTACATTTGAAATGGAAGGGCAAAATTAATTTTAAACTTTTATTATTTTTATATTTAAAACAAAATAATTTAATTTGAAGAGAATTAAAAGTATTTTAAAACTATGTGGTAATATTTGAGTATTAATTTATACTCCAAAAGTTTCAAATATTAGTTTATTTAACATTAGACTTAGATTTTGTTTTTCAAATTCTAAAAAATAACTATGAATTTATAGGTTATAAAATAATTAAATGATGTATTTTAGTAATAATGAAAAACCAGTATGTTAAGCACTAAATATACTCATTAATATTTAATAATATATAAATAATAATAATAATGCATGTATTATTGATTATAATTTAACATTTTAAAATTATTTGTTGTTTTCTATCACAACTAGCAAAACTGAAAAATTATTATCGATTAAAATGAACTAGTTCATTTTATTTTATTTTACTCTTTCTTAAGAAAAATGGTGAGCGTCGTTTTACTCTCCAAATACCTGCAAACTCAGGAATGACTAATTAGTATAACGATAAGCAGGGTCGATCCCACGAGGAACGGAGCAATGACTATAATTAAAATACCTACTAATATAAAACACTTTTGGTGATGCCACCACGCCTTAATTCAAGATTTTTCTAACAACTAATGATGAAAACTAACAAATATCAAA
>JAULKM010143155.1:0-17505 GCA_032355605.1 Rubia tinctorum | reverse complement strand
GCAACATCATCACCAGTTTTCTCATTCACCACTTCATTTTCATCTCGCTCACAATTACCAAAAAAATCATTAACATTCCTATCAAGATTATCATCCCCTCAACCTCAACACCTAAAACATCTAAAACACCATGAATAATTTGATCAGAAAAGTATTCCAATTAATGCAATGTTTAATTAAACAAATGCAACATCAAAGTGGAAAAAAGAAGAACCTGAAACTTCACCTAAAGCAGCTACAGTTTTGTGCCTTCACTCGCAACATCTGTTGTCACGGTACCTAAAGAATAATCAAAATCAATTGGGAAAAATTATACTAACATATCCAGCATTAAAGAAAACAAATGTAGCACATGAAACCTTTTTTGCAGCACCTTAAGCATTGTTGCTTTCACCACCAACAATAGTTGTGACTGAATTTACGAAATATCCAAAATCAACCAATAACCACATTTTTCTAACATATAAATAAATTCAACACCAAGGTAAAAACTAAAATATACACCCCCTGAAATATCAAAGTCTTCACCACCAACACTTGCAATACCTTTACCAACATCAATAAAAAGCTAGTCAACATAGCTTCATAATCAAACAAGTCTTTTTCTTCTTTAGGTACATCTTTAAAAGATTGAATTGTCTCGCACTCAACAACATTCCCTTTTTCTACAGTGAATTTCACAAGTCTCTTCCTAGGCTTAGGAATAAGAATGGGCTTAGAAATAGTTGCTGCAGCAGGAACCATATGGGCCTACATCCCATGAATTCTCGTTGACCGTCAAGCCAACTCAACAGTTGTGGACCAGAAAAAATACACATAGATACATAAGCAAGAAACCATAATAACAAATTAAAAACACAAAGTATGTCGGAAAAAACTATCTCTGGAAGAAAAAAATTCCTAAGTCCTTTTCACATTTTCCCGCGAAACAATCTCTGACCTGGGCAACTCATAACTACATGATTTTCTCAATAAAATTGAAACTTCTACAAAAAAATAACTTAAGTTCAATTTAAGAAATACATCACACAAATAAAACAAAGGTAAAAAAACAAAGGTAACCTTTAGCATTTTCAAGATCATGAAAAACTACCCCATCTTTAGGGTTTAGGTAGGGATCCTGTAAAAAGACATAAACATTAAATATTAAAAAATGCAACATCTAACTAAACAAATCAAGCCATTAATAAAAATTGACAATTTAAAACAGATGAGAATAAAAATTCATACGCTGTACAAAAAAAATAACACACTCAATACTAACGAATGCAACATTTACGTAAACATATGTAATTCCTAATTTAAAATGAACAATCAACAACACATGGGAATAAAAGTCATATGCGATATAACTAACTACCCGCACAATACTAACAAATGATATGTACAAATAAACAAATGTAAATCCAAATTCGAAATCAACCATCAACGAAGAATTAAAATAAAAATAGAAAAAAATTCATATATAACACTATATAATTTACATAAGTGCAAATATAACCTTCTGATAATTGAAAGTGCAAATATAACCCTAGATTATAAGTGAAAGTGCAAATATAACCCTCCCGATAACTTTTAGCCGAAATTTCAAGTAAAGACATTTTTTCCATTCTAAAAAAACTAAAAAAATAGGAAATGACATTATTTCCCTTAGCATCATTAAAACTCAAATATTGTCACCGGACCGCCGCCGAAATAGGTAGAGTTATATCAGCAAATTATGAAAACTAATAGGGTTATGTCAACACATTCCTAAAATTTATAGGGTTATATCAGCATATTCCTAAAACTTATAGGGTTATATCACCATATTCATAAAAAAATGTAGGGTTATATCAGCACATATCATAAAAACAAAGTGTCATATTACTACAAAATCAACTCCAGCCGCAAACAACCGCCATTTCAACCTTTTCTACCAATTTTCAACGTTCTAGAGTGTGATTCTAATGGCAAAAAAAGAGCTTCGGCGAGGTTGACGCAGTGGACATTGAAGTGGAAGTGCGGGAACCTTTCAAAAATGGCATCTTCATCTGAAATTCCTCTTAATTCACTAGATTAATGCAATATTAAGTTTGATTCAGTGATTTTTTTTTTGCTTCTCATCTCATGAATAGAGACATGCAGTATATGTGGTATAAAATATAAGGATTTTGATGATATTTTATTTATTTTGTTGACTTTAGTCTGGATTGATGATTGGATGACCTTTGATGTTGTGTGTGTAGTTTTTATTTTCTTGTGTTCTTCGACCTAGGGTTTTTAATGTTGATGGGTTTTACTTTTATAATATGTGCTGATATAACCCTACATTTTTTTATGAATGTGCTTATATAACCCAATTAGTTTTAGAAATGAGCTGATATAACCTTATAAGTTTTATAATGTGCTGATATAAACCTATCTAGTCCGGTGGTGGTGCGGCGGCGGTCCGGCGGTGGGTAAGGATATAATTGTCCACCCAATTTTAGCTTTTGGTCCAAGGGCTTTTTTGTCATTTTTGGGGAGGTTAACGTCGGTCAACACCAGATTTCTCACCAGAGGTTTATATTTTCACTTTCATCAACTAGTTATGGTTATTTTTATACTTTTATTTATGTAAAGGTTATATTTGCACTTACCTCAAGTATATATGGTTATATTTGTATATATCCCTAAAAATTTATATGCAGCACAACTAACAAACAAACACTGAATGTTAAAAAATACTATATATAAATAAATGCAGTGCAATGCAATGCTTAATTCAAAATCAACAATCAACACCATACGAGAATAAAAAATCACACGCTGAACAAAACAACAATGCACTTAATACTAACAAATGCAACGTATAAGTAAACATGAGTAATTCCTAATTCAAAATGAACAATCGCCAATAAATAACAAATGAGAATAAAAGTCATACGATGTACAACTTATGATTGCACACTTTATGCTAACAAATGCAATATATAAATAAAAAATGTAAATCCTAATGTAAACTCAACCATAAAAAAAGAATGAAAATAAAAATTCATACAAAGTTAAACTAAAAAAATACACATTTAATATTAACAAATGCTACATCTAGCTATACAAATGCAGTGTTTAATTCATAAATAACAATCAACAAAAATGAGAAGCAAACCCCATACGCAATACAACTAACAACTACACACCCAATGATAACAAATGCAATAAATAAATAAATACAAATGCCATCCTAATTTGAAATCAGTGATAAACAAAGAATGAAAATAAAAATTCATATGCAGTAAAACTAACAAGTACACACTGAATACTTAGTATGCAATATCTAACTTAACAAATGCGGTGCTTAATTCAAAATGAACAATTAACAACAAAGGAAAACAGTCACGCATAAAATAACTACCTAATACATACTAAATACTAACAAATGCAACATATAACTAATAAAATGCATTCTAAGGAGGTCAAAATCCAATATCAGGATACTCAGTTATGGGTTCACAGACTAATTTGATGGCTAGTGATATAATCACAGAACAAAACCAATGGCGGATGCCACTGATCCGCTCCATCTTTCCAAGGGAGATAATTCTGAAGATTGCAGCAATTCACACAGATAAGTCTACCACATGCTCAGATATACCTTTATGGAGACCTAATCAGGATGACAATTATTCGGTAAAGAAAGCACACTATCTGACTCTTAAGGAATTGTGGCCTAACACACACCAAATCCCTCAAGGCCTTTGTAAGTTTTGGAAATTCATCTGGAATCTTAAAATTCCACACAAGCTTCAAGTCTTTATTTGGAGAATCATCAGTTCGACTCTTCCAATGGCAACGAACTTATCAAGAAGGGGGATAATCAATCATACAAATTGTTCCAGATGTTCTTGCCAACTAGAAGATGGCACACATATGTTCCTGTAGTGTGAAATGTCTAAGAGAATCTGGCGGGTATCTTCACTAGGCTTTGACTTCAATTTGTCTCCCTAACAAGATGTGAAGCGGTGGTTCAGAGATTGGGTTAAAATAGCCCCGGATAAAGAAACATTTGAGTTGTCAGTATGCATATTGTGGGAGAATTGGAAGCAAAGAAATATGAAAGTCATAAAAAATGAAGACATGGAGGAATTATTATGCTGCAAATCTTCACGTCCAAGGAGTTCAGAATCATATGAATGTATTAAATTTTGATAGATCCTATCAAAAGCAAAGAAACATAGGAACAACTGCTAGGAGAATTTTCACACAATTTGCAACATGATGAAGGGGGAGCACATGAAAGAAAAATTAATTCAGGATCATATTTCTTTGTGGAAAATACGCTGCTACAAGGTGAAGTCGAGGCTTGCTTAAGAGCAATACAAGCAGCGTTAAGATCTGACCCAAGGAACATACTGGTTTATACATACTCTAAAGTCTTATCAAACTCTTTATAACCTCCAGTTTCAACACCATGGGAGATTAAGGGCACGATGCAACAAATTATGCACAAAACCTCGCATTTGAGTAGTTTTAAATGGTTTAAGGTTAATCGTAGTTTAATTTTAGTAGATCATGATGTAGCTCATAAACTGGGCAAAACTCTTTGTAGCTCTTACTTATGTAGATAATATATGTGTGGTTTATAAAAACAAACTAATGAAATGCTTATTATAACATCAGCTCATACAAATGTACAACTTTACTTTAACATCATTTCAACTAACATTTACATAGTTTTACTAAACAAATGCTAACTTCTAACTGAAAAACAACAATAACCAACAACTAAAACTAAAATTTAAAAACCAGAATAAACTCACCAGAAGGGGCCAAGGCAACTTCAAACCACAAAAATGAACATAGCAATATGATACACATAAACAAACTTACCAAACGAACTGTGAGACAATTTCTCAGATTTAACTCCATTTCTTTTATTCGGACGAGTATTTTTAACACCAACCATTACATACACTTCAAATTAATTAAAAAGCAAAACAAAACCCTAACAGTCGGCAAACCTAAAATCCCAATGAAAGAAACAGACAAACTAACGTCAATGTGATATACGCCAAACTACGTAGACGCCATATTACAAAAGAAAATGCCGAAAATGCCGAAATTGCCGACGGTTACAAACAATTGCGGAGAACAAACTGACGATGAAAAGGAGAAAAAGAATATGCGCATCGGATTGGCGGTAGAGGAGCGGCATGGTGGAAAGGCGGTGGCGAAGTGACGGAGAATACGAAAGGGGCAAAGTATACGTTGAAGCAGAGGTTTACACGTGCAAATTTTGCTAAGAGAATAGATGAAAAATGAAAATTATTATTTATATGAATCCATAAATTTCAGTAAATTACAAAGGTAAAATCTTGGGAAAAACGGCCTTTCCATAGGCTTATGGAAAGACGGGTTTAATTATAATAATAAAACGTAAAAGGTCTTTGTTGCAATAGTAAAGTTTTATTATGCAACGTGTAGTAGTTATAAATTTTATAGCCCGGTTCATACAACCCAAAAATTTTATCTTAATTTCTTCTAATTTACAGTTTAAATTTTGGTTTTTCCATGATTTAGGGAAATACCGTCTCTCAAGAGACAGACTCTATTACAAAATACATTCCATTCTACAATCAAATTTTTGACCTATTCAAAGTCTTAAAAAAGTCACATTTTTTAAGACTTTCTCTATGGAATATATGTACCATATGATAATTTTTTTATCGGCAATATTACACAAGTGGATAATTGACAATAAAGTAGCTGGGAAAATATTAACTCGTGTTGATCTATTAAAAATGTCATACTTTTTTTAGAGCGGAGTTTCAGATACAAATATAGATTAACTTTATTTAGTCAACATTAAATTGATGTATAATTAAAAATATTATTGTGTGATAACTTGTTAAATATGTTAAAACATATATTTTTAAAATATTAACTTTTCATAAGTATTAATGTATTATAATTAGAGTATGTCTCTTGAAAAATGATCTTTCCATAAGCTGTGGAAAGACCAGGGACTGCATTGCAATTTAAGGACAATAAGCAAGCAAAAATTCGCGGGCCTGGAATAGGAGAATATGGGTCAAAATTCGGGTCATAAGAAAAGGGTTATTTCACGCGGCCTTATACAAGCTAAAACCCCAGCTTTTTTCCCCCAAATCGCAGCTCTGCAACGTCGTTCAGTAGTCGATGTCATGTCGCATGATCTGACTTTGGTGCAACATCGCGCATGTCGAGGCTGACGAAACATATAGTTCAAAACAACTTAGTTTCGAAATGATTCTAAATAGGAGGACCATGAAAATTATTTCAACCAGCAATTCACAAATTTCCCACGAATTCCAACAGTCTCCAGCTTTCTCCTCATCTTCTGTACTCAGGAAAAAGGTTTGTTATTCCCTATCTCCTAACAACCAACTTTTTGAATTCATACTTTACAATTTCATATATGTGGTATGTGAATGTGTTTTGATTTATGGCTATCTAGTTTTGTCTCTAATTTTTGCGAATGTGAACTTTCCTTGAGTTGAAACTTCGGTAAAATGTTTTGGTTTGATGGAAAATGGGTTTTTTTTAATATGATGTTGATTATGCTTAATTTTTCCAGTTATATGTGTTTCTTCCCATTGCAACCTCTAATATAAGCGATGTCTTTAATCTGTCTGCCGCAACTTGGTTTATGAGATTATGGTGCAACGTCGCATCTTCTTTTATTCAGTAGCACATCTTTAAGTTTGTGACATCGCACTATTACCGGGTGACTTTTGGCTTGAACAAAATGTTACCGACGTCACATAATGACATCTAATTCTACAATTGTTATGCATATACGACTTCAGTTTTGTTTCGGTCTTGTCTTCGGCTTAATCGAGCACTATGTGATGTCGTATGTACTGGTCGATTATTCAACTGGTTTGAGCTGACATACACCTGCGACTGCATTTCCAACGTTGCACATTGCACTTTATAGGGTTTTCACACTTTACATTTTCCCTTTTTATGTAGGACGAATGGCTGGCGAAGGATCGTCTAATCCACCCCTTTTTCAGGTTTTTCACCAACGTACATATATATTTACTAGCTAACACATATTCACACTTTATATATAACAACTCATTTCTCTTGATTTTCATACAGTTCACCACACAACGTCGGAACCAAGAGTCTGTTAATTTGTTCGACGTCGACCATCACACGATGGCTCTTGATAGCCCACATTTCCACTGCACTCTCAAGCAGCAGAACTTTGGGGAAAACCCCAACTTTTGTAAAGCTTTTTAAATAAATTTTATTTGTTGACAATTCAATATATATGCACATTTCTGAATAATATTTTTCATTTATCTCTTTAGATCCTATTTGAGATTGTACCACTCTTGCCGGCTGAGAAGACTCCCGTAGTGCTGAGGTGTTATGGGTGGCGTATGAAGTACTCGGAGCAAGGTAAGATCAAGGCCCTTTCCCCAAAGGGTTTTCGAGAATTCCTAAGGGGAAACAACCTACGCATCAGGAACACCTTGTTCTTTAAGGTTCTACAAGTTGGGAGGCCAATCGCCTTTAAGGCCATCACTGTCCATGATGATTGAGTTTATTTTATTTTCACTTATGTTGGAACTTAGACAACTCTTATTTGAATTTATGTAAAACTTGTATGAATATTTTCATGACTAATATTTTTCAAATTATTTAACTATCTCATTTGAACATTATATAATTGACTGTGTATATGTGCGGTTTGATTTGTGCATGATTTTATAAAACCATTTAATAATTCTACAATTTAAAACCATTGAACAAAGGGTGTAATGGACATTTACGAAAGTTAATTCTGATTTCTATGGTGTTTATAGCACAATAATTGCTAGCTACCGTAATGCCTAATTGTCCTATTACATACCCCTAAATTAATCGTGATGACGGGATATTGAGAAGAGAGAGACACCGAAACGGGGAGAAGCGAACGATCACCATCTTCTGTTTTCATTTTCTTCTAACACCATCAAATACTTTTCTTTTAACGCATCTTTTACATACCAGCAACTTTGGTAGTCAATCGGACTACATGTCGGTGGAAGCGATGTTTGCAAAATTGGGACACCTATTAAAGCAACATGTGCGACGTCGCACATGACTCGGTAACATTATTTACTTTGATTTTTTTGCCTTTTACTTCAGTTCACATAATAACAGAGGTAAAAAAAATTATTTACCTTGGTTTTTTTATAACTGGGGTGAATAATATCTTTTACTTCAAAATTAAAAAACAACCGAGGTAAAAGAAATTTTTACCTCGGTTATTTGGTGTTAACAAAAAAACTGAGGTAGAAGGGGCGAAGTAATAGGTGTGTTCTCTTGTAGTGACGTATGGGCTTCGGTCGAGTCTGGGGGTGAAACTGGCTCTACTCATCATCCTCATCTACCATGAGCCCGCAGATTTCCTCCGCAGTGAAAACTGGCCGAGGGTCGTCAAGTGCTCAAGCAGAGGAAGCTCGATGCCTCCATCATGAATGGTCTTCCACCAGAGGTAGCCCAGCTGGGAGGGCTGGCTATTATTTTTGTGCACCTCCACCATGGTGGCAGCCAACAACTCTTTTCTAAGTTAGGTGGCGAAGGCATTCCGGTCGATCCCCATGGAAGTCCCGGACAAGCATGGGAAGAAAGCTCGGAACCCCTAAGTCTTCAAGACTTTGTTAGTGTAGGCCTCGAGTATGGAGGCCTACTGCTCGGCGGAGCAAAGGTTCGACAGCCTGGTATTATTGATGGTCAGTGATTCAACAGACTTCTATGTCGGCGACAGCTTCTCTCAAAGCCCATTCAATTCCTCCTCATGATCGGAGGCAGCCTTCTTGAGCTTCTCCTGAAGCTCATTCACTTCATTCTCGTGGGACTTTTATAGCTCCCCACCTTGTTTATAACTTCCTTAGCTTGGCTCGCTTTCACTAAGAACTATCGAAGAACAGAGTCCAGGGCACCCACAGTGACAGCTACCCCAGGAACTCAGCAAGAGAGGGATCAACAGAGCCCAAGGGAATGAGACTACTCTCCCCCGGGGTGAACTCGACCATGGAGTCAGCATGGGACTCGATGAAAGTCTGATCATTGGTTTTTTGCCTTCGGGGAGAGGGAATACGAGACAATAGACCATCACGGTCTCTCTTAGCATTGTCCGAAAGATCTTGGGTCTCTGGAAGAGGTTGATGAACGGGAAGGGGACTCGCGACATGCTCCTTGAGTACGATATCTTCTTTCTCCTCCTCTAATTAAAAGAAGTTTCTACTGAAACCCACTGAAACAAGCAAGAGAGAGAGAGAGAGAATAAGAAAAAGAAGTACAAAATGGCAACAAAAAGTTTTAAAAAAACCTAAGGTGTCACAAACACCTTCATGCAATGGGGGGAACCCTTCGAAGGGGCCTCTACCCCCTCGGTAACCCCTGAGATCCGACCACAAGGAGCTCAGTCTCGGGAACGGGTGCTAGGGGTTTCGAGGAGCCACCACCCTTCATCTTTTTTGGTTATTTAGGAGCCCCTTCCTCTGAAGTTGACGGGGCTTTCCTTTTCTCCCTCCTGAGCTTACGCCCCCCCCCCCCCTCCTTCTTATTCTTATTCTTTTTTTCGAAAGAGGGGACCTTCGAAGAATCCGCAGGAGGAGGTGTCTTAATCAGAATCAGATCTTGACTATAAACCCATCTCTTAGATGGACACAACATCTAGGGAATCACCCAGAAACTTGTCTCTATCTGTGACCAATCCTTCCGGAATGGAGTAGTAGCGTTCTCAAACTTGGGCTTCGAATTCCACCTCGGGACATAGTAAAAATCGGCTTCATTGTCGAAGGTAAACACAGGTGGTTTGCGCCAACCTCGGCTGTTGGAGGAAATATTAATGGGGTGCTTCGAAGACCTAATACTAAGGGTGAGAATGCCCTTGATCTTCGTATCCTTATGTACCACATCCTTGCTTCGGGAAAGGTATATACGGACATAAAAAATCTAGTAGGTAGGGGTGATCCCAAGGTTGTGGTATTGGGTTATGAACGCCAAAACATAAATTTCAAATGGAGTTGGGCTAGGTTCACTTGGTGTTCTTCGAGAAGAAGAGAGAGGATGGCGGGAAGGGGAAAGCAAAGTCCAAACCTAAAGTGATGCTCATATACGGTGCACCATCCAGGTTAAGGGCTTTTGGGGTTTCGTCATCTCGAAGAACCTCCAACTTCAAATTCGCAGGAATCTTGACCGCAGATGGGAGGCTAGACAGTAAATCAAATATCTCCTTCGGAATTGGCTGAGGGCTCTCCATTACTAGGGTCATAATCTCCTCCAAAATGAAGAACCTCCCCTCCTCGTCCTTTTAAAGAACTATCTCCATCGGAACCTTCTCCTTCGACATGACCCACTTTCGGCGGTAACCCTTAGGGAGCACGGGACAGTTGGCCGAAGTTTTCCTATCCCCCATGCCAGAAGAGCTTGAATTGGCGGCCGATGAGGGAACAACTCCTGAACCTTGAAGATGGGGGTTTTCCACTCCGCTAGTAGTAGAAATAGTTGGAAAATAATCTAGGATTGCCTCTCCCCCCCCCCCCCAAAGGCGTTTGCGACATTTTGAAAATGTAAAAAGAAAGGGCTAAGTAAAGGGGAAATGGGGGAACTTACTGGTGTTTTTGCTAGAATGGTTTGGCCAGAGCTCTCAGGAAAATAGCGAAGTGCTCTGGGAGAAAGAAGAAGGGATTTGAAAGATTTGGGGAAAAATGATTAATTCACCTCAAAGGTGGCTTATATAGAAAGATAGGAGAGTAATGATCGCCTCGGGCCACTAAAATTAAGTAAAAACATGGAGTAATGGGCTGCATAGGCGAGATATTCCCAGCATTAATGGGAAAATGGTGCGCGTGAAATCTAGTATTGACGTCACGCGTTCGGAGGCATGAGTGAGCATCACGTCCCTCACGTCCCTCACGTCCTTTCCACTTCTCTTGCTTGAGCCTTTTCGTAAATATGAGATTGAGGCCCTCGTGTTCCTTTCTATCGAGGCTCATAGCCCCGTGTAAATAGACAGATTCAAAGGCAGACTCGTGACCCTCGGGCCTTACTCAAAATTAGAAATCTGAGGGTCGGACCCTCAATGAATAAATGAACTCAAGGATTGGAATCCAAGTCGACCCCAGAGCCGAACCCTCAAACCCTCAAGGGACTCGAAAGTTGCATTGGAATCCAACGATGAGTTTGAAGGAAACATATCAAAGGTTCAATCAATAAGAAGTCGAACACAATAAACCTAGGAGGAATTCGAGGGTCGAACCCTCAACTTTCTAGGGGCTTATTGATAATGCGTCATTTATGTTGGGCCCGAGTTCCTAGCCTGGCCGGCCCAGGTTCCTGTATCTTACCCTCAAAGTAATATTATTTGGGTAATAACCATTGGGCTGGACCAAGGAAGAGCTTCAGTACTTGCATCACAAGCAAAAAAATAGTTGCTTTATCTACCGACCTATATAAATGAGAGAGGTAACACTGTATACTCAACTATCTATTCCTAATTCAAATACACTTTTTAACTTTATCATTGAAGACTCTTTCCTCCTGGAAAACTCCGAGGACTCTGTCTTGCAGATTCCAGGTAAAGCAGCGGTTGACACGACCAGGACGGTAAGGGACGGATCTGAAATTAAATTAGAATTTATTTCAGATCGTTCCTTATTACTGAATATTTTATATGAGGCAAAAGTGATAACTGAGAAAACCTTCAAGTACTTTAACATGTGGGCCTATCACCCTATGTTTAAAGAGGTGGTGAAAGCAGTGTGGAAGGGGAGGAAAATTGAAAATTTGCAAGATTTGTTCAGAACATTGCAAGAACTTCAGCTACCACTGGCTAAGTTAAATCAAAAAGAATATTGTGAGATTGGGAAAAGGGCAAATATGGCAGCAGAAAATTTTAAGGGAGCACTGGAGATATTAAATGAAGATCATGGCAGCAATGTGGAACATGAAAAGGAGACAGAAGAAAGATTGGAGGCTGATAGGCTGATGGAAGCAGAGTTTCAATACCTTCAACAGAAGTCAAAGTACCTATGGCTGGGGGAGGGTGATAGGCCTACAAGCAGGTTTTATGCTTCAATAAAAAAGGGCATTACTATAATCATATAGTTACTATAAAAGTAAATGGGAGAATGGCGGAGGATCAGAAGTTGACTGAGGAGAATCTACTGAAGCATTTCAAGGCTCAACTTGAAATGATTGGTGTTTCAGCAAAAACAATGGATAGAAGAGTGATCAGTATAGGTGTTACTTTATCAGTAAAGCAGCAAGCAAAAATTATGAGGGAGGTAACTGGAGAAGAGATAATGAAAGCTCTAAAAGGCATCCAATCTAAAATGAGCCCTGGGAAAAAAGGATACTCAAGTGAATTTTTCAAGGATGCTTGGGATAAAGTAGGAGAGGGGTTCATGAAAGCAATCAAAAGCTTCTTAAATGGGAACAATAAACTGGTGGAATTTGGAGAGGCTGTTATAACATTGATACCAAGAATCAAAACCCTCAAGAAGCAGCGGATTACAGACCAATTGCTTGTTGCTCAGTGATTTATAAAACGATCACTAGAGTAATATGTTATAGGTCAAAGAGGTACTTCCAGAGCTAATAAGTCCAAATCAAATTGCATTTGTCAAAAGGAGGCACTTGGGTCATAACATATTGCTCACATGAACTAATTCAGAAATATCAAATGTCATGAAGGAAAAAAAAAGTTGGGTATTATAGATTGACATAAGTAAGGCGTTTGACAACTTAAACTGGATTTTTTGGAAGACTGGATGATAGAGTTGAAATTTCCCAGTTTGATGTTAAGCTGGATCCAAAAATGTACCATGTTTTCAACCTTTTGTTTATCATTTAATGGTAGAAAAATTGTATCTTTTGCATGGAAGAGAGGAGTGAAGAAAGGGGATCCACTTTCCCCCATGTTATTTATTCTGAGTACGGAGTACTTCACAAGGTTGATGTCAAGCAGGCTGAAAAGAAAATGCATTGAATATCACCAAAGATGCAGCAAGGTGGGAATTCACTCACTGCCCTTTGTGGATGATGTTTTGATCTTTTGTGCGGCTAATAAAAAGTCAATTGTGTAAAATTAAGCTAGAACGAATTCAGGAGGGTTACGGGATTGTCAATCAGTGAAAGAAAATCAAAAATGTACTTTTCAGCTATGGAGGAGACTGATAAACAAATGTTGGTTGCGATTCTTAATGTGAATAAATGAGAGCTCCCTATGCATTACTTTGGATTGCCACTTTCCATTGCAAGATGGAACAAACAGGACTGTGAATGGCAAATTAAGAAGATCGAGGAAAAGCTTCAAACATGGTTTATAGGTACACAATCATTTGCGAGGAAAATGATGTTAATCAACACTATTTTACTGAGCATAGAAGGATACTAGGCTAGCATATTCAGTATTACCAAAGGTGTGCATGAGACTTTAGTTAAGATTTGCATAATTTTTCTATGGGGAAGAGAATAGGAGCAGAAAGGTTTTACACCAGTCTCTTGGGCGGATTTTTGTAGAAGCAAAAAGAAGGGAGGACTGGGGCTGAATGATCCTTCAACATGGAACAAATATGCACTAATAAAACTCATCGGGGATCTTAATTCAAAGAAGGATATTCTTTGGGTGCAGAAGATAAACGCATATTATCTCAAAGGAGATGACTGGGAAAAGCATCAGTATAAGGAGCATCAGAGCTGGGAGTGGAAAAATCTTAACAGGCTAAAAACGAAGACAATTCGATTTCTTAAAAGGGAAGGTGGGCATTGTTTGTATCTATGATGAATTAAAAAGAGGTGAGGACTTTGTAAGCTTGGCAAAGATGGTTTGGCATAAAAAATTTCTGCCAAAACAAAGATTTTTTATTTGGAGATTGTTCAGATGATGACTTGCCATGGTGGATAAACTGCAAAAATGTAATGTTTTAGGAACACAACCAGACTGCAGATTATGCGAGAAAACACGGGAAACACTGAGGTACCTATTTTGTGAATGTGAATACGCAAAGAGTGTTATAAGGAAACAAATTGGATTGGAATTCAGGAATATGAGAAACCTGAAGATGGCTTTGATGGGTATGATAATGAGGAAGAAAACCAACAATGTGATGAAGTTAGTGGCAGGACTTTGGGGCATGAAAAAAAATGGAGGCACTGATCTGTGATATGGTAGAATCGGAATGGAGATGGAGAAAAACGATGAACTGGGAAAATGAAATAGAAGAAGGATATGATCAAAGATTTTGTGGAAATGTATAGATAGTATTTTGGGCAGAAATGCGGTGATGGGCGGGGGAGAAGGCTTAAACCTTGTACCATGGTTTTGCTTTTTATAATATAAGAAAAAGGTTATCAAAAATTAAGTTTAGCTAATTTAATTTTATTTGATGAAATTTAAGTTCATTTCATTTTATTGGCCGAGATCAAGTGGTATTTATAACTTAATACTTTGAAAAAACCTGTGGGGCTAATAAAATATACTTATTGGTTCAGAAATTGAGCTTGGTCCAATAATTTTCAAAACCTCAATCAATTTTATATGTTTGAGTCAAGCTTCTGCGAGACCGTCTTATCATAAGTCCAAGGACTAAATGCAAAAGAGCAAAATATAAAATAGAAGGTTTTCAAATTTGGAGGTCAAAACGTAATTAAATCAGATTTGGGGTAAAATTTAAAAGAAATGCTAAATTTCAGGGATCGGAATTGCAATAAATAAAAAAAGAGTCGGCCACTCTCCCCTATTGCGATGCTTTCCGGCAAAGACCAGTTTACCGGAGGTGTTCCCGGCCTAGCTCAGTATTCCCTCGGCACTCTCCGACCTTTCCACTGTCAGATTTCATCAATTCGTCGTTCGTATGTTAAGAATTGTTGGGGGTTTTGCCTCGGGTTTCTCCGGGAGAATTTGGCTTCTCTAGGCGGTTATTCATCTCCGAGTGGTTTCTCCCGACGGTTTTTTTAATATTTGTACCTGCGGGGGATGTGCAGAGTGCAGTGATCGATTCTGATCTTCATGGTTGATTTTCCGGTAGCTTCCCGATGGTTTTTATCTCTATCGCCGCTACCAAGCTACTAGCAAATATGATACAGAAACATGAAGTGGACTTCCGACAGAATCTAAGCTATTTCGCTGCCGATTAGCCTTCACGGCCGGTTGAAGTAGAACTTGACCGACATAATCTAAGCTTTTTTCGGCCAGATTCGTAGTCTGAAAGCTAATGCCCGGGATGAATCCCGCTAGGGCTTTGACCATCCTGTTCTACCTGGGCCTTTTACTAATTGTGCCTATTCTATCTGGGCCTTTTATCTGCCTGTCAAATAAATTTCACATAGCATAAAATCATATAACAATATTAAAATATCAAGTTAAAATAGTTAAAACACCATATAAAAATAATTCAAACTTCTGAAAAAATAATATTAACATTTAATATCAAATAAAATATATTAAAATGCATCAAATTTTAATGTTAAACTATCAATATATATATTAAACATCAAAGCAGTGCACCAAATTGTCCCACTGACATCGAAAAAAATAAAATATCAATGTTAAAATTCTTAAAATTAATTAATACTATTAAAACATCAAGGATAAATTAAATAAAAACATAACATTGGATGACAAGAACATCCATATTAATTTTTCAAATGAAATGACGAAAAATTCATACATCAATTAAAAATGAAGGTATAAATTGAAATAATACATCAATTAAGAAAATATGAGCAACGAATGTCAAAATGTATAAAGTGTCAAAATTTTATATATATATATATATATATATATATATATATAAACACAAGATTTATGTTAAAAGATAAAAAAAATTAACTTTAAAACATGTGATTTTAGTATTAAAAAAAGATAATTGTGAAAAAACATTACAAGGTTTAGTTGGAACATTGAGTACTAAAAATGAAACAGCAAGTTCGCTATAATAAAATACATATTGAATGAGGATAATTAAAAATTAAATAAATACATTTAGAAATCAATCTAACCAGGCAAAGTCTTGGAAAAATCATTTTTCCATAGGCATATGGGAAGGTGGGTTGAATTCGAATTATAGAAAGGTAAAAAGTTTTAGTTACAATATTAAAATTTTACTATGCAACATGTAGGAGTGATAAGTTTATGACCCGATTCATACAACCCAAAATTTTTATTTTGATTTCTTCAAATTTGCACTTTAAACCTTGGTCTTTCCATGACTTATGGAAAGACCGTCTTCCAAGAGACAGACTCATCAAACTAACATAGGTAAAAAGTAAATAAAAACACATGTGAATTTTAAAACATCAAATTGTGCACCAAAATGTGGTACTGATATCGGAAATTTTTTTTAAAAATAGTATTGAAATTTTAAAAAACTAATTCGCACTGTTGAAACATCAAATGATACACTAAATAAAATATAATATTCCCCCAAAAACATCAATATCAATCTTTAAAAGGACGCGTTGAAAACCTAACACATCAATCAAAATGAAAATTATATACTAATTTTTTAAGATAATAAAATATCACTAACTAGTGTCAGCATGTTTCAAGTTTCAAAAATTTAACATTCAAACTAAAGTTCCAAATTTAACTTTAAAACAAATGATTTTAGTGGAAAAAAAGTTTATGAAAAAACATCACAAAGTTTGGTTGAAACATCAAGTACTAAAAATGAAACATCAAGTCTGGTACTAAAAACCCGAGTATTGCGCTGAAATTAGGGAAAAATTGATCCGCAAATTTCTCCGACCCAAATTCTTGACCCGCAAGATTCTTATGACCCGAAATCATTAATTCCCCAATTATTTATACCCAACACCCCTGAAAAGTGGTATGTGCACCCAAATCCCTCTTTCCTCTCCAAAACCTTCTTAAATTCTATATTGAACATCATCTCTAATTAAAATTTATTATATTGCACATTAATCCTTGATCTCGATGTGAGACGGTCTCACTCAAGACTTGTCTATATGTTTATATTGAGAAAGTATCATATTAGAATACTAACGGTTAAATCAATCATGAAAAAGCTCATCCAATAATTTTTATGGTCGAACTATAATTATTCATACATCACGATACATTTAAAAGTTTTTCAATATAAGAACCCTGTTGGAATAATTAAAAACAAACATCAAATCACCCCAAAAGGAAAAAGCTTATCCAATAATTTTTAGAGTCAAACTATAATTATTTATATATCACGATACATTTTTTTTAATTCAATATAAGAACCCCATTGGAATAAATAAAAACAAGCACAAAATCACCCCAAAGGTTATATCAATTATAAAATAATTTCGTCTCATAATTAATCTGTTTAAAACAAAACTCTGTACTAGTTTATAGCAAATGGTCCGAATATAAAAATTCGTTAAATGTTTTACTCCCTCTATTTTCTATTTATTGCACCATAGTTTTAGGTGCTTGGATTTAGGTGAAGAAAATGAATGGATGAAATTGAATGTAGAAAGTAAAAAGTAGAATGAGTGGAT